>SNQJ01S0054621.1:112230-125160 GCA_010110895.2 Picea sitchensis
TGAGGTTTCCCCCCAAATGGAGGTTATGCCCCAATCTAAGGTTGTCCCCTAAATTGAGGTTTCCCCCCAGCTTGAGGTTTACCTCCAACAAGAATCTGAAAACCAGAAGTGATAGAAAGACCAGTGCCTCCAACTGGATTGGAGCCACTAGGGCCAGGATGGTGAGATCCTCCTAACAAATGTGGAGGAGGAATGTAAGGCCTTCCGAAGAGAATCTGGGCAGGTGTAGGAATAAACTGACTCACAACGTTATACCTAGGAGGAACAAAAATTCCAAAACCTACGGATGGAACCTGGGTAGGGATAGCAATGGAAGTATTCATAGCTTAATACCGAGGGGGACGTGATGGATTAGGTCTAGACGGAAGTGGTGTCCCAATAGGAGCTTCATCTTGGGTGATGACCACATTCCCAGTAGAAACCATGGTAGTTTGTGGTACCACAATAGAATGGTCTATCTAGAGAGGAAGAATCGAGTGAGAACCAACCAACAATTGGTCTGAAACGACGATGACACTACTCATAGTACCAGTGAAATAGTCTAAAGGTACCGTATAAGTAACGAACGTCTTAGACATTTTTGATGCCATAGGTTGATCAGGAATCGCTCCTAGTTTTTCGTAAAGATCCCATACTGTCAAAGGGACATAACTAGGATTATAAGTTCCGACAATGTGAGCTAGGGTCCTAAAATATTCACTGTGAAAATGTGGATCCTCTATTCCAGATCTTGCGTTAGGTCTAGTAGGCACTTCAAAATTTTCATCAACAACAATTTCTCTCGATGAGTTCATCCAGAGCATACATAGATTTTGTACAACACTCAACAATGGATTGACAGGGAGTTGGAAAGCCTCTAAAGAGTCCGAAACAATTCGAAATCCTTCCAAAGAGTGCATGCTTCTGACTTCAAAATCTACTTCGTTATTGACAACTCCCTCAAGAGAGCCTTCTGGTGAGTTAGGAAGCAAAGGTTGGTAACCTTCTGGATCTTCTGGGGGTAGCCCTTGCATCCTACGTGAACGGCAAATGTCGATGTTGGCTGAACCAAATAAAGAACGAAAAAAATCTATGGCCAACTAGAGAAAACAAACAACACTCACTAATAAAATCTAGGAATCAAACCAAGAAAACAAACCTTCTTGATTTGAAGTCACTAGTTGGTGATGAAATCCAACATTGTGAAATCAAGACAAGAACAGGTTGGGATAAGTGGGTGGAAATGTTACGTTGACGACCTACTTAATAGACTTACACCTTAGTGCACCCCTCCAAGGAGCCCGAGTGAGTTTGACCAATGTCAATTCTAGGTACTGTGAAGACTTGCCCCTCCACGGTCACCTTGTGTAAAGACCCTAAATAGATAGGCTACTAAGGTTACCAACTACCACAATGATGCTTGGGGAAACAATCGACAGTATGATCCACGTGCAAAGGTAGGGTATCTAGCCCAAAATCAACTTGAAATTCTTCCACTCATAATTGTGGGTATACCTTCAAGTGACCCCCAATAATATGCACAATCTCTATACTAAGACCAACAAAGCAGGGTGAGTAACTATGACAGTCTCAATGCGACCTCAAGTTTGACTCTTGTGTGAGAAGGGCTCCCCAGGACAAAATGTAGCAATTGGATTTGGACTCTCCCTATCACAAGATACTATTGTGTGTGTTGATTCTTTGGAGAGTGTGCCTTACAACCTATTCCAAAGCGATATCCTAGCTAATGTTGGTGAAAAAGATCCCTAGAAAATAAAATTTACTAATAACTTTTAAATTTACGTTGTTTTTTAGAGGTTGTTGTTTACTCAAAAGGGAGATTAAGATGAAACCGGTGATGTTGTGACCTTGGCCCAATAAAATGCAAAAATAGATGAATGTGCAACTTTTCAATTCAATGAACTTTAATTATAGTAGGGAGAAGATATTCTTTTGAAGTACAAAAAGCTACAAATTGCAATTTCTTAATTTCGAATGAATACAATTCCAAATAATCATGAACTTCAAAATTTTCCAATTCTCTTATTTAACCAATATTTCGAATGTAGCAATTTTCTTATGAAAGATTACTAAAAAGAATAAACAAATTCAGTTCTTCCTTTTAAAAAAAAAATAAAAAATGTGATGGCGAAAGGAAAATGTAATCCAATAAAATCAAGGCATTCTCAACACAATTCCCAAATCAAATTCGTAATATAGAAAAAAAAAAAATGAAAAAGACAAGACAACCTTTTGACATATGCAAGAAAAAAGTGTTTCTCAATCAACAAACAATCTGAAAAATAAAATGAATCCAAAGCTTCATGCAAACCGATTCACAAGAAAACACAAAGAAAGACTTTCAATCACTGAAAACCAATCAAGGGCAAGCTTTAAACTCATAGATCAACCAAAAACTAGCATAGGAAGTTCACCCCAGGAAACTAAGGAAAACCTGGAAGGTGAAAGACAAATTGACTCACTCCAACATAATCTACAAGAGTCGTCGCAAGCTAGGTATTGGACATAGTGCGACGAGAAAAAGTCGTCGCAGGATACTAGTAGAGAACAATGCGACATCTAAGGGTTGTCGTAGTCTACCAATATGGTTCATTGGGACGATCTCTGTAAATGAAGAAAAATTGGGAGAAAGACAAAAAATCTCAATGAACTTCCAAACCCAGGGAGTCCAGATGGATCACCCACAGACTCAAAGTGTGAAATTTATCAGAGGAAGGGAGACTAAAGGAAAATGGGAAGCAAAATATCAAAAGGAGGTCGTATCCCCAGTATGGTCACCAATTTTTTTATGAGACTTATCAGTAAATGTGGACATAAACAGATCTTCCTAGATCCACCTAGATCTAGAACAAAACAGAGCAAAATATGACACTTTCCCTAAGTTCTAACTATTGAGTTTACTAGTTAACAAGATATAGATAACATACCGTTTAAATGTTTCTTCCTCTTTCCATCGTCATCCTAGCTACACCCCTGTGCTCCTGTGATATTGAATCTTCCAGGGAACATAAGCCCACCAAAGTTAAAGAAATCCAATATACTCAACAAGAACTTATGCATGTGATCAAGGAATCATACAATACAACAAGACAAGTTTTATGGGAAAGAAACATATTACTGTATTATACTTAAAGTGAAAGTGGAGATTACACCCAAAGCCTTGATGTTGCAAGGTCCCGTCTTGATGACCCTTTTCTCCAACACATGCACATGCTTCAACCTTGAATGAAGAAGATCCACAACAACTTGACGAACTGAAATGAAGCCCTCAAGTATGAACTGACGTAGAATTACTCATCCAATTCTTATCCTATTCAACCCTCATTAACCTTATCCTTTTCCATGAGAAATCCCTATTTATATAGGGGAAAGAGAGATGGTTGAAGAGATTGGGATGATCCCACCAAATCAGAGAAGCAAGTAAGATCTCAACCATACATATGCTACCTCACCTTCTAGAAGATCCCCTTCTAGAACTTTCGTGAAACTCGACCTTCTCTTAGTCTTTTGACATCATCGCACCCTAGCTGTAGAGAATCCTATGGAGACGTCGCAACCCAACTTTAGAGTAGGGGGTGACGACCAGGCATTGTCACACCCTGTGTATAGTGCAGCTTGTGACGACCTTCCTTAATAGGGTTTTTGAGAAGAGAAAGTCAGTCACTTTCCTCATGAAGAAAGGATATTTTTTTGGAACATCAACACATTTTGTCAATGGATCACTAGGATGACCAAAATAATGTGTAACAAATGGTCATTCTCCATGCAGTGCACACTTGGAAACCATATCTCTTGGGACATTGTTTTCAGATCAAAATAGATCACCACAGTTTGAAATATATTTTGGAGCAACGACTATCCTCCCCATAACAAAATAAGTGGTTGACCAAAATGTTGGGTTATGATTATGAAATTATATATTAAAAGGGAAAATATAATATAGTAGTTGATGCATTATCATGCCAACATGAGGAAGAAGGCTCTCTCTTTGCCTTATCTTTATCGGTCCCTGATTGGATTGAAGAAGTATGCCAAGAGAAGCTAACACACTCGACTCTCTCAAATTTAATTTAGCGCCTTTAGGAGGACCCTAATCCTCCCATTGGCTACACTTGGTAGTACAATATTCTTAGATATAAGGATCACCTATTTCTCTCACCCTATGCAGCACTCAATCCGCGACTCTTAAATGAGTTGCACTCATCAACAATTGCGGGTCACTCAGGCTTCCAAAAGACATATGCTTGTGCCTGTCATTCTTTTTATTTCGAGACGTGCCGACAAGGAATTTTGTCACTCATACACTTATGTTGATCATATTTTAATAGAAATACTATTTTCTCATCCAATTAATGTCTTGCAAATATTTGAATTGTTATCCATGGTCATATTTGTTATGAATGTTGATGGATTATTCTATTATATGTGCTAAATTTATATATTATCACCATATGCTTACGTATCTTGGTTTATGAGGACAAGTTGCAGGTATATATCTTTGATTCGAGTGCTCAATTGTGGTCTTCATCGAACGTCTAAACGATGTAAGCTCTATATCTTGCCTTGTTAGCATGCTTGTTTATATAACATACTTGATATTAGAGTTGATTTATGCATTCATTCCATCTGTTTTGGTTTACCCCATGCCATAGAGTGATTTTCCTCGTAACAAAAGTGGCGACCATACTGGGGATTGGATCTTCTATTTCGGGGCTTGGAGTGCTTTTCTCCTTAGATTTCTCTCAGTTACATTGAGTTTCCTTATCGTCTGATTTCTTGACAACCTATTTTCATTTTGAATCTGAGTTTCTTGGCCTTATCCTTAACTTGACAGTGTTTTTAATATATATACACGGTTTTTCCCTTGACAGACGCGTACATACGCGAGTTGTCATTCTATAGGACGCTTACATATGTGATTTTTTCCTAAACAGTCGTGTACATCAATATTTTTTTCTTGATTGCTAAGTTTGGTGGTTTTGGGGTGAGTTTTTATGGTTGTTGAGTATTCTTGGGTCTCTATCATAACTGTTGAGTTCCTGCAGAGTCATAGGAAACCTTTATGTGGGTGAATTTTTGGGCAGTTTTTCTCTCTCATCATCCTTTTCATTAGTTGTCCTTGCATCTTGGGATGGGTGTTTCCTTCGTGATATCCTGCTTGGTTTGTCTATTTTTTCTTACAGTAGGGTTTAGATATCAAGTTGTGGTTCAATGCTTGCATTTGCATGTCTTTATATTGAAAATACAAAAAAATATACATTTTGCATTATGGCATTTGATCTTTTGGGTTCTTATTATTGATATTGATACATGTATGGAAATATTGCATCTTATTTAAAATTGCAGAGTTGAATTGAAAGTTGCATTTTGAAAAGATTATCATTTGTTGAGAATTGAAGTTAGGACTTTGCATTATATTCATATTCATTTCTTTTACTTGTTGATTCATAACATAGTCAGTTTCACGACCACATATTTTGAGTAAACAAAGCCACTAAAAGTAACGTTGATAAATTTAAAATTGATTAGAAACGATTTTACTTTTCAGGGTACACAAACTAGCTTAAGATATAGAGCCTTGGAATAGAATTTTATGAGTAAACTTCTCCAAGACTATTAAACTCAACATATGTGTCTGACTAAGGGAGCGTTGAAATCCATTGTATAATTGGTGATGTCAGGAGGCTCCGCTCAAGCCGGAGTTAAGCACGAGGTTGCACGAAGTTGGTTGCGAAGATATCCCTCTAATACCTTCTTAGAGTCAATGATATTTCTCGGGATCTATTCGTATATGGGGGGATTTCTAGTACCTTTAACTCTGTGAGAGGCGATGCTTTCAATATTTCAGTCTTTGTTACCCTGCCCATACGATGAACCTGACTTACGACTATTCTCTTGTGCATTGGTTATATCATGGTGGTTTTAGTTGCTTGACATAGGTATCCACATAGGTTACTTGCAGGGGTTATTCTGCAGCTACCCCCGGTCAGATAAGGGTCGGACAACACACAAACTTTATGGAGGATTACCTCTTCGGGGGGATCTGAATGACTACATTGTTAAGCCACGAGGTCCCTTATAATTGATTATGATACCTCTGATCTTTTGAAGGGAGTCTCAGGACCCTCTTGGGCGAGGCATACTTACTCTAGTGAGGGAGGCCCCTTTCCAGCCACTATATCATGTTTGTGTGCATTGGCCTTTTTTTCTTTACTTTGGTGTTCTCTCTAATTTTTAGTTGGCCTTAGGATTGTGTATTGTTTCGTGATTTTTCATTATTATGGTTAGTGGAGCCCCTGTGACTCCCTCAGTTAGCGCTATTTTACAAGGAAAATATCTCTATGGCTAGGGTAAACCACAACAAATGGAAATGACTACAAAAATAAACTCTCTTCTCAAGTATGCTATGTAAACAAATATGCAAGAAAGACAAGATAAAAGGCCTACCTCATCTAGACATTCGATGAAGTCCACCGTTGAGCACTTGACCCAAAGCAATATACCTGAAACTAGTCCTCAACAACCAAGCAAAGAAAGCATATGGTGATAATAAATTATGTTAGCACATTCAATAGCATAATCCATTAATAAACATGAAAAATATTCCCTTGGAATAATAATTCAAATATTTGCAAGATATCAATTGGACAGGAAAAGAGTATTTCTATTAATATATGATCAGCAGAAGTGAAAATGTTACAGGCTTCTGTGTCGGCATAGTTTGGAACCGAGAAACTAAGTTCCTTCTAGTTGGGCCTCCACCACTTCAATCCTCCACCAAATGCAATCTCATAAAAGAGAAACAATGATGTTCTCAATCAATAAGGGAAGATCTTGGGGGATGAACACTGTGTTCAGACTTAAAGGACAAAGGGATGCAAACTCAATATGAATTAAATAATTTCTCCAGAGTAACTTTTCTCTCAAAGTTGAATTATTTCTCTCCTTTTTCATAGCTCGGAATTGGCCCATTTATATCCTTCAAATGGAAATGAAGGGCTGAGTTGGAACATTTCCAGTATATGGAAGGCCAAGGATCATAAATCTCCTGTCGTGACATGGAAACCCGACATTAATTTTCATTTTTTGACACAAATCCCAATGTACGCGGGCTGTAGTGGTGCAACTTGCATATACGCATGTTGTATAGTAGTCAAGATGCGTACATGTGGAAAAAATATGTATTTTTAACTCTAGGATTTACAAACAGGGATGATAAGTCTGCATGGGGAAATGAAAAAGGCCTTCTGCGCAAGATTTCATAGGGTGAAGAAAATCTTGTTATAATAGATACCCCCTAATGTGTGAGGTCAGAGGAGTATTTGCGATGGCCGAAATAAATTATAAAAAAAACAGAAGTGGAGTGATGGGGAACAAGCTGGAAGAACTAGTTTTTCATTACATTCTGCATAGACTTTGCATACATGGTTGTCAATAGAATTACATTGCAGATCCATGTGAAAATATACCAAAACATTTTATGTGGCCATGAATAGGCAAATACAAATGCGGTTAAATGCCAATGGTTGTCACAGTCACGAACAAGGCCCAGTAGAACCAGTCTCAAAACCATTCTGAAGATATCTGTATACAATGGAGTACAATTTGATCTCCCATGATCACTGAATTCATATAAGTACTAGTCCAATGAAAAGGAAGCAACAACTCAGGAAATTTGTGGCCACATATTGATGTCTTCAAGTCTTCTACACAATTCGCCAAGGGTGCAAGTCTACATCATGTGAATAAAGAAGTTGAGGTCGAACACAATGGGACATCGTTTGATTATCGGTCATTGAGGTATACCGTTAAAAAATGTGAGACAACCTACCGATAATGAAAGTAGGTATCAAGGCACCGAGTACATTCTTACAAGTGTGAATAAAGGAGTCGGTGTAGAACACCTGAAGAATCCATCGAATAGGAGACATTGATGTATTACCAACTGTCGATGGTGAGAAAACTTGCCACTAATGACTACAAGCCTCAAGGTACTCATAAGAATCTAGGTCTCATTTCCATAATAGATTAGTTGAATTCGATGGAAGGATACCTGCTGAAAGGAGATAATTAAGGCATCTCTCATCAGTCAGCATGAGGTACAAAGCAGGAGATTCATGAAAATTGAACGAAGAACATGTTCACGAACCAACGACCCAGTGCGTCTTTCGCATGTGCCAAGTGCAAGAGATACACGAAAAAGACCATTTGAATAGCAGCCAATGAGGAAAATTGCTGAAAAAGGCGAGGAGACCATCAATAAGGATAATGGCATCCAAGACACTACACAAATCCCAATGTATGAATAGATGTCTTTCAGTCGAACATAAGGGAAACCACCTAGTCAACGAACAATGATGAAATGTCGACTGATGGCTTCAAGTTTTCCTACCAATGATGAAAGTAGGACCAGGGTGCATGATAGGACTACAATATCATGTGATTCTGAGACAAACTGAGGGTATGGTCGACATGCAAAGTCAAGAGTTATGAGAAATGGATGACACAGGTTGATAGAATTCCTTTGAATAAGAGAATGAGACATATGGAATACTTTGGCATCATAGACTCTATTGGGGACCTATAATCATAGGTAACTGGATTCTTCGAATTTTGATTTGGCGTTGCTCCCGTGATGAAGACATCTGGCTCGGTTGGACTCGGTTGTTTTCTCTTTCCCCTTCATCTGTTTCGCCCGATCCTCATCACCCTATGCAATCCTTTGTCACCTTGTTGCGCCCTTCATTCCCTCATCCTTCACTTCTGCCCCCCTTTGTCATCTTCATCCCTACATTTACAATAAACCACCTTAGGATAAAAACATTAGGTTAATAATGTCAGTAATTAAATTTAGTATAGTTAGATTTATGTTAGACTTGTTAATAATAAATTAATCATTAACTAATTAATTAACGATTAAATTAGTTGTTAATAATTAGGTTAGTTTGTTAATCAAAAAACAAAAACAATGTAATAATATTAACAATAAAACATATTATAATTTAATATACTGCTCTGTCTTTAATTCGACTTCTTAACACTTTACCCCTCTTCCATACCTTAAACTTATGAAGAATCCAGTGATTTTCCTACCTTTCCCTGTAAGGTTGTCTGTAGGATTTGTTTTTGATTAAATCTCAGATTGTGACTCCATTGCCCATGGTTCCTCTTCTCTGCACCTACCCAACTCAAAAACATATTTTATTCTGCATAACTAGCCTGATATCTTATTTCAAACAAATCCAAATCAAACAGAGAGATCCCTCTCTGAGTCTTGGAGGGCTAGATCCAAGACTCAAAGTAGTTTTGATGTTTCCTCTGTGACTGCCTCCATAGCCTTGGGAAAATTACAGAGTGATAACAAAATGGCGACCATACTGGGGAACTTTCTCTAGTAGTGCACTTCAAGTTCCAAATCTGATCACTGATGGTGGACAGTGAGCAGACACAAGAAGGCTGAGATCATTCACCTGGTGACTCCAATCTCTAGATCAGTTCCAATTCGAAGACTCCACTGGAGGAAGAACCTGAAGCATGACCAAGCAGCCTAGAAAGAGCATGTATTCAAGTCCAAATTGCATTCAAGACATATTTGGTTTTATATGTAATTATGTTCTATATTATTCTAAGCCCGATCAAAAGTACATTGTTGAAGATTGCATTGACCACCTGCTAATTGATGAGCCTCAAGAGACCAAGCCCCAAATTGTAGATCATGTACATACTGATGCACCTGTAGAAATCCTAGTGAGACATAAGCCTCCTGCTTTATATCATACTCTTGCTAAACCTATGGATGGTTGTAATCCTCTTGCTTCACCTCCTATACCTGCAGAAATCCCAAATAGATACAAGCCTCTACATTTTCCTTCTTTTCTCCATGACCTCCCTGTCAATTACATCAATAATTTGCCCAGGTTTGATGGAGAAAATGTGAAGATCACTGTTGAAAATCATATTCAAAATCTTGAGGATTTTCTTGATCTGTTTGAGGTACAAGATGATGATGTCTGCATCAGAATTTTTTCCCTATCATTGCAAGGTAAAGTCAAGAATTGGTTTGAGAATCTTCCAGATGCAAGCATTAGAATTTTCCATCAGTTTGTAAAAAATTTCCTAGATCGATGGGTGATCATGAGAAATGTCTTTCTCATACTAGAAGAATATGACCATTTGAAAAGATATCCAGGGGAGACAGTACCTCAGTTTTCAACAAGGTTCAATAAGATATATCATGCAATGTCTGCTGATATAAGACCACCCCCAGGATCATCTCACTTGCATTTCCCAAATGCCTTCGATCCTGAGATGGCATTCTAATTAAGAGAAAGGAACATTGCAACTCTCGAAGAAATGCAGAACATTGCAGTTGACGTGGAGACCAACTTGTTGATCAAAAGGTCAAAGGTAAAGAACAAAGAAAAGGAGCAGCTGAAATCTTTAGAAGTTAAACTGGACATTCTGGCCAGCACCATGGAAGAGATGATGCAAAAGATTAGAATAAGAGAAAAATTTGATGTTCAAAGACATCATATTCCATTGATTTCAGAGAAGGAAAAGTTCATTGTTCCCAAACATTTTGCAGCTCACCCTTGGTACCATGGTTTGGATAATGATTCTTTCATGTATTCAATTCACGACGTAGTCAAAGATGAAGCTCCATCTCAACTTGCAGAGGAACAACCAGTTGATATGATGTGCATGTTTGATGACATTCCTTACTTGGATAATCTACTCAAGTGTGATCAATATGATGATGAGCATGAGGCTGAAATAAATGTGGATTGTTCAAAGCAATCAACAACATGTCATTGGTAGGAAGAAGATCAGTTACAGCTCAGATATGACAATCAATCTGCACATGGAAATTATGACAGCAATGATAAAGTGCATAAAATCTCACGGTAAGTGGAAACACTCTTCCCTTATGTTTTTCATCTTTTTAATTTCTGAAAAGAAACTCTAGGCAAGTTGTAAATAGCGAAGACAAAAAAAATTATGATGAGTCAGTAGAGGATGTCATTGATGACATGGGATCTGTTTTAGACCCAAAATCACAGTCACTAATTTCCCTTGATTTTCAAAGTCCATATGTAAGTCCAGAACTCGAAACAAGATTTGAATCAGTGGAATGTAAGTCTGTACTTCAAATTTTGAAGGAGGAAAGTGCAGAAAATTTTCAGGAAAATGAAAACTGCTTGCCCCTATGTTTTGCCTCACTCCTGAGGAAACATTGCAAGAAGATTGTAAACAGTAAGAAAGAGGAATGTTCTAATGTAGAAGTTGAGGAGAATAAGGATGATCTGGAAGATGATCCAGAAGTACAACCCCTGAATCTTTTGAAAGGCCAAATCTCAGATGAAATCCCGAAGCCTGAGACAGGGGATGAGCTGATCCATTTTGATTCACTGCCTTTATGCTTTAATTCTTTTCAGATTTTGAGAGGGAATCTTGGTCAGATTTTGGTTGAGGATCACAATGTAAGCCATGAAATGCCAGTAGAAATTCCACAGTCATATAAAATATTTTATGACCCTATAGCTAATGTGTTGGATGACTTGTGTTGTCAAAGCGATTATCCATCATCTAGCTATAGGCTAAAAAGCTGTCATGATATTGACATGATCAAGCAGTCAACTATAGGGGTGTGTTCAACAGAATTATCATTTCAGAACCCACTAGAACATTTGTAGCCATATCAGGAAGTGCATGAGGATGCAAATAACATAACTACAATATCAAATCATGACATTGAGTTGGTTAAATTTGAACATCCAGTAATAGATCAAGTTTATCTTGATCTAGTGGCTATTTATATGGAGAAATTGTTCATCACAGAGCCGCAATGCATTTCCAGTTTTTTTGTTATGTGTCGTGATTATCAAGCCCCTTGTGATGAAGATCCTGATGGAAAGAATTTCATGATGCCTATGAAAGTTCTATTTCTGATATTGTTTGAAAACATTGAAAGAGAAAAGTTGTTAGAGCAATTGCTTGACTAGATGCAATGGCATTATTGTATCATTTAGAACAACGAAATTGTCAGTAGTGTAGGGTAGGTAGCAGTTTTGAATAAGCTCACTCATTTGAGCATATTTTCAGTATTGTATGATTTCCAACAAAGTTTGCATTTGATAACATCTAGTTCACTGTTTAGTCAAATCTGAGCCAGATCGAAGATTGTAGCTAGAGTGACTCCATGGCCCAATGAATAAAGCACTGGTATGCATGTTTAGAGTTCAGTGGTTCTTGACACCTCCTGAAAGAGCTGCCATCCCCAGGTGGAGCCTGTGGTGGGGACCTATAATCATAGGTAACTTTATTCTTTGGCTGTTGATTTGGCGTTGCTCCCATCATGAAGACATATGGCTCGGTTGGACTCAGTTGTTTTTTGTTTTCCCCTTCATCTGTTTTGCTCGCTCCTCATCACCCTACCCGATCCTTTGTCACCTTGTTGCACCCTTCATTCCCTCATCCTTCACTTATGCCCCCCTTCGTCATCTTCATCCCTACATTTGCAATAAACCACCTTAGGATAAAAACATTAGGTTAATAATGTCGATAATTAAATTTAGTATAGTTAGATTTATGTTAGACTTGTTAATAATAAATTAATCATTAACTAATTAATTAACGATTAAATTAGTTGTTAATAATTAGGTTAGTTTGTTAATCAAAAAACAAAAACAATGTAATAATATTAACAATAAAACATATTAAAAATAAAATAAATAAAATAATAAAAACAATTAAATTATAATAAACATATATATTAAAACATTAAAAATAAAACAATATAATAAAAAAAACATATATAAAACATTAAATTAAAATACAAATAAAAACAAATAAAAAGTAATAGAATACATAATATAAAAAACAAAACAAAATAAAAGTTAAAACCAAAATTAAACACTATCCTAAGTTTCT
>SNQJ01S0054622.1:0-26807 GCA_010110895.2 Picea sitchensis
ACCTGCACAAGACAAGAACTTGTTAACTTGAAATCTCTGAAGAAAATGATTGAAGATTGAATATATAAATTTGAACACATTCAAATTTATATATCCTTTGTACATACAGATGCAACATTTATCACCATAAAGTTTGCATATCATGGTATTCAACATTTTATCACCATAAAGTTTGCATATCATGGTATTCAACATTTTGTAAGGGATTTTAAGGTACCATGTCAGGACATACCTTTCCCCCTTTTCAATGGCCATTCTTCATCAAAAAACCAGTCTTCCATCAGGGTCTCAAAGTCTTCATGTTCGACTTCAAATTGGTCTAAGAATGACTCATACAGGGATACTATAGGTTCTGGGGTCTGATATCTAGCTCGGATGTCTTCTTCTTTGAGTGACATAATCGGGAGACCTGAAGCATAGACTATTAGTCCCATATCTTTATAAAGATAGGAAAAACACCAACTAGTTGTGTCATTGTAAGGAAACACATATGGGCAGGAAACTACTATATGAATGTCACATTTTCGAATGTTCCTATATGTATCGATATCCGGGTCAACAGACAAGAATCTTTCATTCTGGAACACATCCAAAATCTCATCATAGTTGAGGTAGTGTTCCATTCCATCGTGGTTGTTCATGTCAACGATATTGAACAACTCAGGGATTGTGGTTGGGACAGGTGTTCCAGAGGTTTTAAGTTTTCCCTTTCTAGTAAGCATATGGGACATCTTGCTACCTGCACAAACAGACATATAAGTAGTTAATAGAGTCATTTCAAAGACACAAATACTAATATTCAAATCAGTTGCAGGATACTCACTTAGAAACTCGAGACAACAATTAATCATAACGAGAGAAAAGAAATTCATGGACGTAGCCACGTTTACCCTCCTTAACGAGCAAGTGGAAAATTTTAGATTCTTGACGTTGTATAAAAACTTTACAAATTGCCTCCAAACCCTAGTGTAATCAATGAATAAAGTGTGATACAACTTAGACCAGGTCAAGGTATTACACAGTAAAATAAATGCATTTGCGGGCGCTAGGAAGTTATAACCATTGAGGAGCAGGAAGATTGAAAAGATGGGACTGTCAAAAAGCTATCGTCATCAAAATTTGGTATTCATAAGAGATGTAAGAATACGGGGAAACTTATGATGACGATAACTCGTGAATAGGTCACTTAATATTAATTACAGTGCTTAAGTTTTAGTGATGACACCTTCAACATTCATTGATATGATCCTTGGGTGCCAACCTTCTCTTTAATGGTGGTGACGAGACGTTAAGGTATTCATGGGGGGGAAGGTATTGGATAAGTGTGAGATCGATGATGGGGAGGTAGTCAGTGATGACCGGGTTAATTGGGTCTATAGGATGAGTTGTTGTGTAGTCATTATAAATTTAGGACAGTGTCGTCGTCAGCGAAAGGTGGAGGTGAAGATGTATGTGTGTTGTGAAAATTCTGACGATGACAAGTTTTCGCCAAAAAAGGTCAGTCAGTACGAACATGTGATGTGTAGGTGTGGAGATGGTCTTATGTAATGACTAAGGTGTGGGCCTAGCATGAGAAATAACACTGACATGGAGTCAAGATCTGGTTCGGCGATGCCTTTGGGTTATGATGGGGAAAGAGAAAAGAGTGTGATGTCATCAGTAAAACATGGGAAATCCTATGAGGGTGATGTTAGGGGATTGTGTATCCCTGACGATGATGTTATGAGGCATCGTCTTTGGCGAAATGTGGAGATGAATATGTATGGATGATTGGGTAAGGGCGCGATGAAGAAACGAGTAAGGATGAGGTTGTGTGAGAGAGGGGAAGAGGGCCTAGCCTAAGGACCCAATTTTCAAGTGTGTAGGTAGAGGGGTAGTAAAACTGGTGAAGAGTTTATTCATTCAGATGAAGGTAGCCATATGTGGGGGGGTTTGTCTGTAAGTGCATGAACAACCAGGTAATTCAAAGATTAGTGCCTTGTAAAAAAAAGTAGTGTGTGTCTCCACCTAGATTGATAGTTTGGGTGGGGTTGTTATGTTGTCACAACACTATGTTTCTCTCAAATTCAAGACAAAATTATAGTAGGAAACAACCAAAAATATGTTGTAGTTTAAATGTTATATTTTTTTATTATTATTGTTATTTTTTTCGAAGGTTTTGTCAAAAAAATAGTTAGAAATTTGGAAAAACAATTGGAATTGCACATTTCAGTGGTTGAAATTGCATATAACCAGTGTTTAGAGGTTTTTGTATGCAATCAAAAACACAATTTGAACACTAAAATTGAGATTTGGCCAACAATCACATAACTCAATTTCGATCAACCCTGGAATTTGATGTCCCAAAAGACATTTTTTGTTTTCATTTTAAGACGTATGTGATAGGCAGATGCCAAATCTACA
This sequence comes from Picea sitchensis, assembly GCA_010110895.2. NCBI lineage: Eukaryota > Viridiplantae > Streptophyta > Pinopsida > Pinales > Pinaceae > Picea > Picea sitchensis. The sequence goes on from SNQJ01S0054622.1 coordinate 2,404, forward strand.
CGTCGGCACTTACCGGCATGTAAAATCTAAACTTGTCAAATTGACGTTCCACTTGGTAAGGTATTTGTCATAATTTCTAGTAGGTACTTGGCTTACTTAAGATCTACTGTATAACCTACGGCAACTACAAACTTGAAATAGATTCATTCTAAGAGTAAATGAAATAGTAAACCAAAATTTGATGTTTCCCTACTCCTAGTCTGCTTACAGTGCATTGATTTAAGGTTAGATGTAAAATTTTGGCTCTTCCTCTATGGATGGCTTGCAATTTGCAACAAATTTGGTGGAAATGTTGGGCATAAAAAAATTGATTGAAAATTTAAAGTTTAAAAAGTGCTAAATTATACTTGATACTAATTCATCCCCCTCCCTCCCCCCCCTCTTAGTATCAACAGTAACTTGTACAGTAGTCCCTACCCTCCATGGGCACCCTAGTTATCACCTAGATTGAAATTTGGTTCCCACACTACAGTTTCCCATAGACCCAACAACCCTCCTATAGTCCCACCATGACTCGACAATGAGACTCATTCTCCTATCATCATCTATATTATGGACATATCCCAAGGGGGTTCCCATATTTTATGTTTCTTAATGGTCACTTATGCATTTGTTTCTCGTGTCCTTCACCCCACCATTGCGTTGTTGTTTTTCGAGATCCTACTTAGTGTTATTGCAGTAGCCTTTGACCATCCACCTCTTGCTTTATTTGGCCTTCGTTTTGCATCCATCTACCCATGGAGAGAACAACTGTTAAAAGTGGATCTCACTTGCTAGTACAATTTGCATTCATTTTGCTTAGGTCAGTTCCATGCGCTTGGAACATAGGAGCATGCTATTAAGCCACTCATTATCTCTAGACGAGCTAACTTTTATCCCTTTTTTGTGCTCGTCAAACCATTAAAAAGGCACTTGATGAACTCACTTTTAACTCTTTTTCGTGCTTGCTAAACCATGAAAAATACACCTTTCGAGTAAACTTTTAACTCTTCTTCAAACTTGTTAAAAGACATGAAAAAGACACATCACAAACTTATACTTTTAAATCTTTTTCAGGCTCATTAAAATTGAACGAAAAATACACTACCGAACATACTTTTATCTCTCTTTCACGCTCATTAAACTATGAAGGAGACACTTAAAACCAAAAAAATAGTGGGGGTTTTTAACCATTGATCTATTTACGAAATGGTAGTGTCAGTCGAGTCACCCTTGAACATGGCACCTATTTGAGTCATCATCTTACAATTTGGTTTTTGTTTGCCTAGGAGTTGTCCGAGTAATATCAGTCACATATACTCCTCTGGATGGTTACTCTTTTAGTCATTATGGAGAGTGCTTCAATGCCTCCTTCATTGTTTCACTATATTCATCTAGCTCTCAAGTCTTGATGCCAAGTCACCATTGTGTCGTTCTATATGTTCAAGGGAAGTTCAAGCCCAATTTAGTCATCTATTTTTTGGTTGACTTTCCGAGTTTTACATCCCTATGTTGGTTGTACTTGGTGATTCTATCTCTTCACATCATCTCTCGATGTATCTTTCATGTTGATTGATGGGGGATACATTAAGGCCCTCCTTCAACAGATCTCTTCCTATCGAATTTAGCACATTATCTAGGAGAGGGATCTAGAAACTGGCCAGTACCTTGGAGCTTGCAGTTTTCAGTGGTAGGCCTCCTCACAATCCATAGTGGGTTTACATCATTGGCACCTGATCGACCAATTTTATGGGTGTTCTACATTAGATCCTCTATTCACACTTGCGAGATTTTACTAGGTACCTTGGGGTCCATCTTCCTTATCGGTGGGTCTTCTCTCATCTGTTAACAATATGCCTCATTGGTCAGTAATCAAGCAGTTTATACCATGCTCAAAATCATCTCATATATTTGCATGTTATAGAATCATACCATCAGGGTTTGGGATGAATATCTTGGGTTTGGGGCCACATCCTTCATTCGCAACACCCTTCTCAAGTTGAGATGGAGCATATCACTTATATATGAATACTTTGAATACTTCAAGGGAACTCTCCTCAATGATCGGTGAGTGATCATTGTCTTCCTAATGGATATGATGTGACATAGATCCACATTGTATTTTATCATGGTTGTGATATTATTGATGACATGGATCCACCATGTATTGTTTTGTGGCCATGGTCTTGCATTTCATGTCATGGATCCACAATATATTGTTTTGGCAACCATGCTTTGATACTCTTCAAAGTTTGGGTATGTCTACCTTGGGGATGGTCTATACATGTCTTTATCATTGGTGTTTGATTGTAAGTACTCTTTGACCTCTAAACCTATTTTCTCTCTCCTCACACCGCCTCACTTTGATACAATTTTATTGTAATGTGTTTCGACCATCCATTCCTTTCCCGAACTCACACATTAGGGGGCATCTTTTATAGCCTTAATATACACCCTACATTGTTAGGAGGAACACAATAGAAGATGACATTTGAGACACACTTTCCTGCTCAAGTTTTAGTCAGTTTTTGAAGGGTATCATTGGTTAGCTATAGGACAACCAACAATATGTTGCTTAAAATCAATGTACAACAACGACACCCTCTCAGACCTTCTAGATTTGTGGATTTTCGAAGAGATGAGTGAGGGATGAGTTGGTTTTTCATGGCATGAGCCTTGAAACTCACAACATTTGAGTCTACATCGGTCTCTAGAATATATAGAAGCTCTCCCAATCCTCTTCCAAGAATCCATATAAAGAAGGAAAAAATGAGCTTGAGGAAGAAGAATCATTAACAGGTACATGCTACCAAAATTCAAAGGTGTTTCTCCATCTACATCAATTGCAATTAGGTTTCCTAGCTTGGTTGAAGCGTTGAGGAGGAGCAAGGGGAAAGGAGAAGTGCATCTACACCTTGAGGTAATTACATTGATGTATGTATTTCATTTGAATTAATAGATAATTAGTTTTTCCCCATAAATGTTCAGATCTTGTTTATTTCATCATAGATAAGGTTAGATCCAATCTAGATCTAGGATTCTAACAGTAGGAAGAGAAGTAGAATGGTATTTTTTGTCTCTTGTGGGCATGGAACGTGATGTAGAAGCTAGAGATAGAACTTTAGGACTACAACAACCAAGACGTACGAAGGATAACCTTCAGAATAAGGGATGGCATTCTTCCTTTTCCTTGTGTAATTATGAATCTGATTGCTTGTTTCTAAGGAAAGACATAGAAGTCTAGCCCACTGTTTTTCTATGCTCAATAGGTAGATCCTAGGGAGATCTTATCAATTCGTTGGTGAGATCTTCTTTGTAACACTTAGCAATTCTTCCCTCCCACTTTTTTCAAGTGTGACACATGAGCTATTGGGTGAATCTTAAAGTGGGATCATAGAGCCAACTTGTAGGCAACTTGTCCAATAATTTTGAGTATGGGATAGGGTGCATAAAACTTAGGCATGAACTTATGATGGCTCTTCTCCTTAAAAGATGTCTACTTATAGGGTTGGAGTGGTACGAAGACATGATCCCCTTCTTCAAAGTGGTTCTTAGATCAACATTGATATGCTTATTGCTTCATTATATTCTCATCCAATATCAAATTGTTCTTGAGGGTAGAATGTTAGCTCATGTAGTGAGGATTTTCTCCACCTCCTAAACCTTGGATGTACTTTTTAGGTATGATGTTATTGATGGGGTTTTTTTCCATAGGGTGAAATTTTGATTTCACCATGATAGATGGCATTTTACCACCATTTGGTAAGAGGCAGCCATTGAACCCACTATCTATGTTGTTCCAATGTAGAACATCTCAAATTGATTTCTAGACACCTTTTGACCACTTTTGTCAGACCATGTATTTGGGAATGATATGTTGTGCTCACTTTTGTAGTTTAAATAACTCTTGCCAAAAATTGGTGGTGAATGTAGGATCGTGATCTATCATAATTGAATTAGGCATGCCATGTAGTTTAAAAATATTGTCCAGGAAGAATTCTACAACTATGGAGACCTTGAAGGGGTGTTATGGGGGATTCACTTAGTAAACCTATGGCACAATGTATGAATACATAATATATTAAAGAACACCCCTAATTATGTTTCTATCTCCAAAAATTGTGTTGTTGATACCCCTCTAAATACATCTTTCCAATTAAAATAACCCCCTATTTTCACTAAATACTATAAGTTCCATTTTTTTTGCAATTTTTTTTATACCCCTTATTATTTATATCCCCAATGTGATGGTCCTAATATTTGACATATGTATCTGACATTGAATTTAGAAAATTTTCTTTATCATATACTACTTTATCTTTGAGTTAAGATCATCAAACATGTTCCATAGGAATCAAAAGACCATTTCATCCCTCTATGAAATATGAGGTCATTTTCACTGCTTGTTCAAATACTTTCATGGTTCAATCAAAAATTCTATAAAGGTCAAGGACATAGATGTATCACTCTTTGCCTTCATGAGATGCTTTACTTTCAACAAAAACTTCACAAAAGATGGATCTCCTTGAGTTGTTAATTCAATGCTCTTCACCTTTTACTTCCAACCTTTGATGATTCCAATCAGAGAAGGCACCAATAATCCAATACTAGCATTTTCAAGTTGTGTATCCCTTTAGAAACACCTCTTATTTCCAACCTACTAATGATTCAATTAAGAAAATGAATTACAACTAACCAAAGACCCATACATATTCAAGAGGATAACATAAGATACTTTCTATGCAATGTCATGGATGCCACCCAAGTATACAATCACTTAAAATAGAATGAATTTCAAACTCGTGTAAATCCATTTAATATATGAACAATGCCATCTCCAAACAACATGCAAACAACAATGTTAAATTCAAGGTCATTCAACTAAAAAATCCTCAAATAAAAATCCCAAATTTTTCCTTCTCAAGGAAGCATTTAAGTATCTAGGGTTATGGATGCATGACTTTCCTCTTCTCCAACATTAGAGTTTTCCAATTCCACTCATCTCCACATCTAAAAAAAATTAGGCGACTTGACAATGCCCCTAATCCCACCCCTCCCGAATTTTTGGTTCATTCAGATGCCACCCCCACCTACCTACCCCCATCAATATGTAATTTCCTATTTTAAATATATAAAAAAACACCCCTTAATACCATCTAATATATTTAATTACCTTTCAAATCTTTATAAAACCCGAAATATGAACTAATGTGATATGATATTGGTTTACCAATGAATCCCCCATGGGTGTTGTGTGACACAAAGGAGAGCATATTTGGAGAGGAAATCGACAACCACAATGATGACCAATTTGTTTCTGAGTTTAGGTAACCCCATAATAAAATTCATGGATATTTTAATGAAAACTACTATTGCAAGAATCAACAAAGGTTGCATTGCTCCCAATAGCTTCACTATTTCACCCTTGTTCTTTTGGCATGTGTCACACACTATCACAAAGTTGTGGATGTCGTTCTTCATTCTTTCCGAAAAGAATGAATGTTTAAATTATTCATACTGTAGTGGCTTGTGATGGGTGATGAATATAATTATATTAACAGTCTATATTTTAAGGATGAATTGTGTACCAGAAAGATACACCCTTTATACTGCAAGGTATCATTCTACCAATTGTAGCCTGTATGTATTTGTGGTAGACTTGATGCACCTACCTATTTTAATCTACCTATTCTACCTATTTTAATGTAGAAATGATGCACAATAAAGTAAGAATGCCACATATCAAATGCATGAAGAATAATCGTTGTTTCCTTTTCATAGGTTGATTTGTCCAAGTTTTTATCGCACCACTATTTATTAGTGAATTCCAATGGGCATACCTCTTGTATTAACACTGCTATGATATCTTTCCTTGATGCATCACACTCCAAGATTAAAGTCTTAGTGAAGTCCAACATGGCAAAGATAGGAGTAGTAACATAACACCTTTATAGCCTGAAAGGCCTATGCTTCAACACCATTCCATCCAAAGGCATTTTTCTTGAGCAAGGTGGTGAGGGGGACTATAGTGTTATGATAGTTATGTGCAAAATTCCAATATTAACTAGCGAGGCCAAGGATTCTATGCAATCTTTTGAGAGTCTAAGTCTTGGGGCATGGAGAGTCTTTCATTGATGTGATTTTTTTAGGATCAAGACGTACTCTGTCCCAACTACCAATGTGACCCAAATATTCCACTTTTGATGTACCAAAACATATTTGGAATGTTTGATGAAAAATTGGTGATTGCGAAGGATTGGCAAGGCCTGAGCCACATGTGCTACCTACGTCTCCCAAATTTTGTTGTAGATTAATATGTCATCAAAGAAGACAAGGAAAAAATGATGCAGAAGGGGCTAGAAGATTTTGTTCATGAGGCTCTGAAAAGTTGATGGTGCATTGCTAAGACCAAAAGGAATCACTAGGAACTCATAATGGCCTTTGTGTGTGTGTAGAAAGTAGTTTTAGGAATATCTGCATTCTTCATTATAATTTGATGATGACCCGAATGGAGATCAATTTTAGTGAAGAATTGTGCTTTGTGCAGCTCATCCAAGAGGTCATCAATGATCAAAATGGGAAATTTATCTTTGATTCTCATTTTTTTAAGGTGTGGTTGTTAAAACACATGTGTTAAGTGCCTTCTTTTCTTAAAACAATGTTGATCGAAGAGCAATAGGTGTTGGTACTAGGACAAAACACACCTGCTTTGAAGAATTCCTTAATGATCTTTTCTATCTCGTTTTCTATTCAAAAGGATGGAAACGCATGTGCACATTGGGAAATCGAATCCATGGAATTAGTGGGATGTTATGATGATGCTCACCATGTGAGGGTGGTAGTTTAACTACCTATTGGTGTTTGTCTAAAACCAACTATAAGTCAAGATGAATTAACTGGGAACATCCCTCGGGACTTGGATGGCATGGAATAGTGGAATAATGCTTGAATGACCCTTCTTCAAGGGTTTTTCCATATGATGAGCACTAATAATTTTTGGAGACCTTACTTTGAGACCTTTGAGATTGTAACAATTCCCATCCTTTTTTAGACTCGTGTATAATTCTAGGGAATCCATGGTAATGAGACCCAAAGTTTGCAACCATTTTACATCTAAAACAATATCACAACCTCCCATTTCAATGCAAACATGTGATTTCAAAGAATAGTCACCAATTTGAAATTTCACATTTTTCCTCATTTCATAGATCTCTTATTTACCAACATTATCTCAAGTCTCAAAGTTGTTAAAAACATAAATATAATAATGTGTTTCTTTTGTAATATACTAATGAATGGAATCATAATTATTGCCACCATCTCTTAAGAGAGTCAACTTCTTTTCCAATAGAAAATTCGCTCAAATTATATTACTGAAAATATAATTTTTTTACATCTTCAAGACCATAACAAATGATCATAACAGAACTAGTCCATAGAACATGCACAAAAAATCTAACTACTACATCCCCAATAGAAACCAGAAGGTCACCAGAACCAACACGTGGGCTGTAAAATGGGAAACAAAACATGGGTAAAAAAACCCAACAAACACTAGAAAAGAAACTGAAACCATATGTCGCACGCCCCCAAAGGACCTCAAAGTGTTTATCTAACACTGCACACCCCCAAAGGACCTCAAAGTGTTAAACAGTACACCGCATGCCCCTGGTGTGGACCTCAAAGCTCTGGTCCAAAACCTCTTCTAGCCAAGGCGGAAGAGGTCAAGAGGGCCCAGAAAAAGTCAAAGAGAGGACAAAACTCCCATTGCAACAAACCCTGGGAGCCTCCACCAACGCTCCAAAGAGTAATACTGTTGCGCATCCGGAGAAACGACAGTGGTCGATACAACAAGTTTTGCCCTGGATAGGAGGTAACCACCACAGGTTCTCCACCCACTGCAAATCCTCGCTCATCCACAAGCATCGCAGAGCACAACCACACCACGGGTCTGCTGGGAACGACCCTCTGCCACCACCGCCGGACCCTCGCTCGCCCAACACCTGTTGCACCACTCCACAGAGTTTGCTCACCTTGGTAGCTCGTGCCCTTGCTCACACTTGCCCAGTCCCTCGCCCTTGCCCTCGTCTACACTCCCATTGGAGATGGTCCACACCTTCATCCGTGCTCGCCCATCTTCATGGTAACATGGATGCAGCTAGCAAAACCTAACCGCAAAGCCCTGCGATATGAACTCAACTATCAAGAGAGAGAGTCAGCTTCTTATATGGGCACTATTAAGCCGACATAATAGTACATATGACATCTATAGCCCACAACCAACGCTATTTTTCACTCGTGTTTCAACGTAAAATGGACTATACCTATTGCCCACCCTAACCTAAAGATGAACTGTAATATTCTAAGAAAATATTTCACTTTTCAAAATCATATCTTTAAACAAGCAAGTCTTTTCACATGTGTTTGCTAATTATTATACGTAAAGTTCGCCGAAATTACATGAATCGTGTCACAAATTTTTGGTACAAAAGTCGAACTTTTAGGTAGAAAAGTATGGCGAAAAATAAGCACCCTCGGGCGCAGCATTGAATGCTGTGTGAGCGTAGGTATGCACCGTCGGATTTCCACCCTCACGCAGTAATCAATTCTGCGGCTCAGACCAAGAGTAACACCATCCCGTACAAATTAAAAGCACCATTAATAACTCTGTCTTTTCGCGAAACTCGGTGAAATTAAAAGCACCATTAAGCAATCACTAAGCACTTTTGGGTCAACAGATGCGAGCAGCGTGACGAATTTCTACAGCGGAAGCAACCACGAAATTACATTCGATATGATAAGACGAGCAAAGTGTAATTTGCCTGTTGACTTGCAGTCTTTGCCCGGGAAGATGGACTGTATATATCCAGCATAAAATTTCTAGAGGTTTTCTAAAATTTTAAATAAATCAAAATAATTGAAAATGCAGTCAAAGTTTCATAGGAATGAAAAGTCTAAATTTATCTATGGTCAGATGACATTGAACTATCAGGTATTTGTGACGATACCGCCCGTTCCGGCCCCGGTATTGGAGAGTCTGAGGTCATAGTGCAAGGTGACCTCCTTCTGAAGGCCCCCCTTTCAACAGAAGTTTCAGAAACATGTGCAGCTGGAACTGCATCTATTCAGATCTGGTTTTGTAAGGGCTGGTCTTGGCTTAGATGCCTTTGCTATTGCCCTTCATCGGCGCTTCAATCACACCCACCTCGCCCACAATCATTGGGAAATTTACAAATTAGATCGCTGGTGAAGCGGAGAAGTAGAACACGTGTTGCTCTTCCCAGTTCAATGCAATGCCTTTAACTCCTCTCCTTCGCGTTTATGTATGCGCTCTGTTTCTCCTCCTCTGCTCTTCCTCAATATCATATTTCCGCAATAAATGACAGAATTGTAGTTCTGTTGTTAATAGATGTGGCAACTTTAGTTTCAGCTATACATTTGGGAAAATACACAGCGGCTGCGGTGACCATGCTTTTCAGCTTGACTGTGATCCAACTAGTCGTGATCTTCTGCTTAATATCAGGGGAGATAAATATCGCATATTGGAGCCCTTTATCTTGGGGAGTAAGAGCAAAAGTCATAGCATTAAGATCCTTCAAGACAATCTCTGGAGGGATAAATGCAGACTTTTAGATAATTACACTCACCCTTGGTGGTATGACTACAAATATTTTCAAATAGCCCCTGGATACACCAATCTGACGTTTTGGAGGGAGTGCAATCACAGTAATTATTTTAAGAAGAATGATACAGCAGGGAAATTATGCAGGTATTCTGGCCGCTAATTTTTGGGATAATCTATTCAGTGAAGAGTTTGTTGAGAAGCTGGGAGTGATTATTGTAAAACTTCAGAGGAAAAGCTAATGCTACGCCGCAGGGCAGGACTCGACAAAACCAATCGGAATAGAATAAAGCCAGAGCCAGCCAATAGAGTTATAAGCCTAACCCATCTTGTAAAAACGCATCTCCTGCTCCCCTGTATACTAGGGTGACTGGCTCAGGCGATGGTTGGGAAAGGAAAAGGCTATGGTTTCTCTCAGGCTCAGGCTATTGGAAGGAAAGAAAGGAATGAAAGTGGTGTTACGTTTTCGGGATTCATTACATCTACTCCCCAGTAGTCTGGATACATTGGCTAAAACTTTATGTCCAGAATTAGGGGTTAAAGGCTCCATCAAACATGACGAAGTGGAAGTATCGAACTTGGTGACTAAAAGATAAAGGCTCCATCAAACATGACTTATGGAAGCATCGAACTTCCTGGTGACTAAAAGAGCTGAACCGAAATTGCAGATTCCATCCTGCACTTCGAACTACTCTTACTTCTTACTTGTTGGCCGGAAGTTAACGGAAAGGGAATCCACTTCGAAAACTCACAAATAACCATAGCATGTAAGGAAGAGCTTCTTGAACACCGTTACCAGCAGGGAACTATAGCTATCGAGTCACTTCGCTTTGTTTAGTGCTGGTAAGGTTGTTCATCCAACAATCAGTGGAATCAATCTCAACAATAGCCCCTGACTCCCCGTCTTACATCTTTTTCCTATCCACTGGTTGGCTTTCAATATCGTATCGAATGTCAACAAGAAGTGCGACAAGATACGAAAGCACTCACTCAGCCACATAGTAAGCCTGGCCAAGATTAGTTACCCGCGAAGAGTTCCAAAGCAGTACCACCTAATGAGATACCTCGCACCTGCGAGCGATTCGGAATAAAGCAAGATAGAGCCCCTAAAACTTATTCCATCATGATATATACCTCTTACAATGATGTGTCAACCAAATAGTCTTGAAACCCCCGGGAATGGTGGGCTAGATCCTTCCCCGACTAATGGTTATTTAGAGCCATGCCCGGCTCGAAGTTTAGAGCCCTTCCTGGCTGATTGATCCAAATCATGGTCATTTCAATGTGTTCAATTGTTTTGGGTCACCCAAACTCGGGGTGTCAGGTTCTGAGGCATGTTTCAGAAAACTAGGCTATAGGGCCCCTGGCGTAGAGGAATTCCGTGAGGAATGCGGTATAAGACTTTATTTCAATACATGTTCGTAGCAGTTTTGAGGTCCCAGCATGTTGGGAAAACCTTTATACTGAGTAGGGCCCCTTCAAGGATGGAGGGACACCGAGGCCCCTGCTGCGATGGTAGGACCGAGGGCATCCTATAAAATTTTGACCGCAAGTAGAAGTAGATTCCCTCGTTTGGTTTAAAGGCTCCTAAGTAGGGTAAAGAAGTCGGCAGGTTTTATTCATTTGTCAGAGAAGGATATTTATGCACTAGGGGAGAGGGGAGTTGTTTTCACGTTAATAAGGGAGTTCTCATGATACGTATGAGGAACCATGTCTATCTATTGCAGAAGTTGATAATTTGTTATTTATTTATATATATAGTCGTCAACATATGTAAAGTGTTAAAAGAACCGAAGTTGCAAAGCAGAAGCGATTCTATGAACCTGCCTTTCTTCTAGAAAATATCTCAATATCGATCCCCGCCGTGAAGAAAAAACGTAAATGCTGCTTTCATTACTGACTAATCGAGACTCATAGCCCCACCTAAAGCATAGGTAAGATCTCCGAGGTTCCATGAAGAGGTAAGTAGGTCCCACCGCATGGAGGTCCCAAGGGCGTAGTATCTAGGGGTCTAGGTATTCTTTTTTCAAGTCTATTCCAATGATGACATAGACGTTACACCTAAGAAAGGGTGAGAAAGCAAAACAATGATTCATACTATGATGGGGAGGATTGATCCAAAGAATGATCTAGCTTTTGAGATTGGCAATGCTATTGGACGATAAGTATTGAAGCACCACACTACCACCATCAATAGCGCTCCTATCTAGTTAGTTGCTTTAGAACCCATCCTATATCGCCTAGCTTTCTTCCCTATCTCGCCTGAGGAAAATGACCGGTTGTTCCCGCGTTATCTCTAAGTATCGGTTGTTATACTGTCAAGCTATTCTATTCTAAGGTGGACTGGCACTTTAAACTGCTCGATGTTTATCTTTTGAGGCAAAGATCAAGCAGATAAGGAGTAGAGGCGAGTCAGCTTGAAGAACCAGCCTACCTTCGCCGGAACCATAGCACTGTCCTTATTCCAGGTTCTATGCTTTTTTCATTGAGCTCCCCTTTATGTCACGCAACATGGAGAATGAGGGAAACAAAGCCACCCTTCACCGCTTTCAAAACCAACTTGAATGGTGAAATACATTCCTTGTGCAACCATAAATCTACAAGCGAGTGTGAAATGTAGCTTTTGTCCATCGCTTGCCACTTTGAAGCTCTCTTTCTGGGTTGGGAAAAGAGGCCATTCATTGGTTGGGAAAGGAAGAGTAACCGGGGTGGCCTCTTGCCCTTCCACCTACATAAGCAATCCCTCCTACCGATATATTTTTGATTAACCGAAGGATCGCACCGCACTGGCCAAGTTTGATATCGGATGTCTGGATATGCTAAGTACCGCTGAAGTGGAAGCCGCGACTCACCTCTAATTCCGCATTGGGAAGTACCGCATAACACCGGATATACTTAAGGTTGCTTACGAAGCTTCCCTGTTAGAGCGTGAGAAAGCAAAGCTTTGTTCCCGCTATTACGAAGCAGGGCTAACGAAAGGGTAAAGGAATTATAATGGGGAAAGACTAGCCCGCCAGCTGCTTCTTTCCCATACCTGATATAGCTCTCCGCTAGCTTACTAGTAGTTCTATGACCTTATTAATCGACTTCTAGCACAAGACGATAAATCATCGGTACGCATATCATCTGTAGCTCCAGTTAATTCCATATATAACTCTATTTAGAATTTTATTTCATTTTATTCTTTTCCTTGTAAGGTGGTAAATTGGAGAGCGTGATCGAATTCTGAACTTCGTGATGGCCTTTGAACTGCAAATCACCATCGAAAGGTAATGCTATGACTCAATTAAAGGAACAGTCGCCACCCATCCTTTGGGTGAGGCGAGGAATGAAGTCGCCCATCCATCCGATGGGTGAGGTGGCGACAAGAGGAAAGGTATGAGTGGGAGTAGCCGAATTTATACTTCCTTTAACCCTGTTCTCCTACTCGCAAGCAATAAATCCCTTACCCGGATGGGAAATGAAGAAATAAAAGGTGGCCTGGTAACCAGTCCAAGAGATGGTAAATTCGACTCTGATAACCTGGCCTATAGTGGAGTGGTTACCCCGCCCATTCCTCTAAAGTGTGGGAGTACCTATACTGACAAAGACTACTAAACTAAAGCGAAAATTCCCATTGTGCACCTAATTACCATCGTTTTCACCCAGAAATAGTAGCTTAAACCTATCCGCATCGTCGTCATTCAATCGAAGAGTGCATCGTATAATAAAATAGAAAAGCAAACAGTAAAAGATAAAAAATAGAATCTTTTGTGACATCATGCGTGACATCATTCAAGAAACTCTGGATAGTGCCTTTCTGGGTTGAATCTATAGCATGCTAGATCAGGAACTGGTTGATCCTTTGGTGGCTCGTCAATTGCTTAATATCTTTTGGAGTCCAATCGACTTCAAAATTATCTTCATGACGCAGAGGGCTTTGCGGGTGAGGGAACTGAACCAAAACCGCTTCTAAAGACCAAGAAGACTGAGTCTCTTAGACACTCTACCATCAGACATTATACATATCAGTAGTCTTGTGACACTGTAATTCAAAGGGAAGGGTAGCCCGGCCGCCTCGCTAAAGATATGATCCCGTATTCTGTGAATCCTTCGTGACGGATCCATTTCGACATTGAGTTCAATATCCGACGCTAAAATGCCTATAAAAATCCACCCAGGTTTGAAGATTAACTCAAGATCCTCGCTCCATACCCGCTGTCGTAATCCAGAAGTGGTTTACTTGGTTCCTAAGCGTATTCACCCTAGCAAAGGAAGGTACTTCGAGTATCGGGTACTACCACCTAGGGTTTCCTATTGCCGCTTCCCACATCAGTCACCAACTTCCTTTAACCCTTCCCAAGATCGGGCGTGCTGCCAAAATTTCCATACATGGTCTTACCACTTTGCGGAGACCTGTGTTTTAGGTAAACAGTCGCCCGGGCCACCACTTCCCGAGGAAATAGCCTCGATACAACTAACTGACGCTTTGAGGAGTGTGCAATCACAGTAATTATTTTAAGAAGAATGATACAGCAGGGAAATTATGCAGGTATTCTGGCCGCTAATTTTTGGGATAATCTATTCAGTGAAGAGTTTGTTGAGAAGCTGGGAGTGATTATTGTAAAACTTCAGAGGAAAAGGGTCGAATACAAAAGCCAGATGGGAAAACAATCTGTCCCATAAACTATTTTTAGCCTAGTGGACATTAAAAATAATTTCTTTCTTTCTTTCTTACTTACAGGTAAGATACTTTCTTTGAGTTTATGTGGCAATATTTGGTCCCACAGTTTCAGCCGAGAAATAGATTTCAATGGCACACTTTCCTGTAAAACGCATCTTCAGCTACCAATTAATAACCAGGTTCAGAAGTTCAATGAATTCATTAATAATCAGACATTGGTAGGGCAGGGTTTTGAGATAATATGGCATGTCGACCCGTACAGAGATCAAAGCTGTGGCGCTTGTTTGGAGAGTAATGGGATTTGTGGTCATAACAAATCGACAACCTTTCTCTGCTATTCATCGAAGCCTGACAAATGTAATGGTAGGTTTTCCATCTTCTTTTACAAATTTGATTACAAAGTTTATATTTCTTATTTTTTATTTAATATCAGATCAGTATATATATATATATATATACAAATTAAAAAAATCAATTAAATGAAAAATAAACTGAGTGGGTTAACTCGGAAGCAATCTTTCCTCTTGGGGTAAGGTTCTAAAATGCATGAAACTTTGATTCATGTGAAACTCAGACTACCTTGAAATTTGACCGGATTCAATCCCATTTTTTAACAGGAAAAGTTGGTCTAATTGCTTTTTGTTTTCTCATATGTCATTTTATAGATTCGAAAGCTATTGTTTTGTATTATGGTTCACTCAATTAGAGGGTTAATCTTTGTGACATTTAAGCAATGATTTTGAAAATTTAACTTAGAATGAGAAATCGTGTATTTTTGCTAGCCACCATTGTATAGGTTTTTTTTGCCAAAATGTTGGAAGGATAGAATGCTCAATTACTAGGGCAAGCTTTTCCAAAAAGGAGATCATAGAGAATGGAGATGGAGAATGGAAATGAGAACTGTGGAGCCATGCAACATGAATAAAGGACTGCAAGATTGTGTTTGCAAGAGAGGAGGAAACATTGCATCGTGCAACCTGCTAAAAAGAGATTGTTCATTGCTAATCCACGAAGACTGAAACTGTTACAAGTTGAATGTGTGTTGGTGTGTTGGGCGACTAGAGTAGCACTGTCAAAGAGGTGTGTTGATCTAGGTCGATATTGGTGGCCACCCACCTGTTCCAAATTCCACTTGGCTCATCTTGACAGTTTTCAATTCAACATGTTTCTCTGTAATGGTGACATCTCTTTGTAGTTGTGGGTTCTACACTTTCGAGGTTGTCTTGAAGCCCTACACAACATCCAGGTGGATATTGGTGGCTGCCCACCTATTCCAATTGGCTTATTTTGGTAGTTTTCATGTCAGTACATCTTTTTGTACTTTCGGGGCCATTTTGAGGCCCTAAATAACATTTTTTGGGCTTGCCACAATTAAATTGTTGACAGAGTTAGAGATTGACGACATAATGTGTAGTTCTCGAAAAAAACCTTTCCAACGAGCTATCACACGCCTAAAACGAAAATCGTATGCAAAAGTTACAACCCCGAGAAGTTGATATACAAACTTACCCCAACAGGGCCCACATGACTTTTGGTGCTTCATCTCCTACGGTTAGGTTTTTGGATGTCTAGGGTTTTGGCATTCATGTTTATTGTAAAAAGGCCTTCATAGCCTCATTGTACTCATCTTCTTGCGAATGAAAATAGTCGTCGCATCTCTTCTCAGAGGTAAGTTGCCACCATTTTAGCGAGTTCATTCACTTTGTATTTTTACAGTCTTTGTACGTTTCTTTCATTAATAGAAATCATGTATGGTTGTATTTCTCTGTTTCTGGCAATATTTGTGTGTATTGAATTGTAATATCTTTGCTTTCATTTCATTCCGAAAATAATCTGGATCATGCGCTGATGTGTTTTATTTGTGAGACAATTTTGTCTCAGGAACTGTCATTGTTAGAGATCAAACGCCGCGTTCAGAGATTCGACAAACGAGAACAAAACTCTCCATATTATGTCCAAATTTGTGAGAGTGTGTCGGAAAGGTTTGAAGTTGCTACGTGTCAGTTTCGTTATTATGTTAGCCATTATTTATTACAAGCAGTACAGTTGTGTGGTGTAGTAATCATTGGTCTTGTTGCTATACAAGGCAATCATTTTGAAGATTAGTTTTTTTTAACATGGAGTTTATATCTTTGGAAAAATTTAATGGTCATAATTTCTACACTTGGAAGGTAAAGATTCAAATGCACTTGATGCATAAGAATTTATGGAACTTATAGTAAAATGCACAAAAGAAGCACCTACAGATGCCAAGCAATTAATTGAATGGGAGAAAAGGGAGGACAGAGCTAAGTCTATCATTGGACTATCTCTTCCATATTCTCATCTACATCTTGTTGATTTAGAAAAACCATCTACAAATATATGGGAGCAATTGAGTAAGTTATTTGGCGAAAAAGTTGTAAATGCAAAATTTTCCTTAAAATTACAACCGTTTAAAATTAAAATGCATGATGAGACATCCATGTCTAGTCATATAAATGATCTAAAGTCTCTTATAAGGCAGTTAGTGGAAATTCGCACTAAGGTAGACGATGAAGATGCAAAGGCAATTTTATTAAATAGTCTATCTTCAAATTATAACAATGTTGTCTTTACTTTAAGTCAATTGTCCTCTCAAACATTGGATGAAATGATAGCAACACTTTTAGTAGAGAAAAGAGGATGAAACCAGGACAAAGAAGTTGGTTCACAAACTAAAATTGCACTATTTTTCAAGGGAAGGATGAAGAAAAGACAAGAGTTTAATTGAATGTTTCTATTGCCAAAAACTTGGACATACAACATTGAATTGCAGGATCCGTGCAAAAGATCTTTTAAACAAAAAATTAAAAGAATCAGCAAATATAGCTATTTTTGAAGACTCACGAGATGCCATCTCTAAAGACTCACCAAAGTCTGACAATGATCATGAATTCAATGTAGAACCTCTCATACTTTTTTAAGATACAACTATTAATTATGTCTATGGTTTGTGATCTTTGTGTGATTGTGAGCTTGTGATGATGAAAAAGGTCATGTTATAAGATTGATTGTTAGATACATTCAGTATCTAGACCGTTTTCCTATATAACTGGCGAATACAACGAGCTATGTATTTCGACAAATGGAAGTATGTCAATAGAATGGTAAACCTATCTAGACTATTTTTCTGACAAATACAACGAGCTATGTATTTTGGCAGATAGAAGCATATATAATCATCAATCATACAAATACGAAATTGATGGTCAAAAGCAATTGTATCTTCAATGAATCAAGTGGTAGCTTGAATGAATGGTTGTGTGAAAGAGCTTAGTCTACGGGATTTCAGAAGAAGATAAGAATGTTGATGAAGACTATACCAAACAAAGGTCATGGTTCTAAAATATATTTATAGTTCTTCGTAATGTAAGTATTAAGGAAAGGTGTTAGAGTTAATGCTTACTTTAGTATATTTAGTTTGTGTTTGTTAGAAATAGTTGAGATATCCTCTCAACCTCTCTCTCTAAGTTTGAAATAAGTTGGATCTCACAACAACTATATAAACATATTGTATCTACAATTTTTCTAAATAATAAAGATGGAGAATGACAATGAATCTAGTAGCCAAAACAATTAGGTGGTGCAAAAAAGTAGTGAAAAGGCTTGCTAAGTACTGAGTTGAAACTTAAAGATAATGGAGGACTTGAATTAATTGAACATTAGCATAGGACCTATTAACGTCGAAGTCTTTTGTAACATTAATCTGAATCCCAATTGTGACTTTGATATGAAACCTAAAAACATAAAGAAATTGTTGATTCGTGCACACAAAGCTTTCGACATGAAAATTTAAAATAAGATATTAAAAAATGCTTAGATTTACTTGCAAATCAATAAAAAGCACATCAAAACGATTCATAATTCCCAACCCAAAGACAAAGATTAACAAAAATAGGGGAGGGACACCAATAGTGGGCCACCCAACTAAGTTCATCTTCATTGAAGATGGGTGCTTTAAACCTCCAAATTTTTATCACATATACAATAATCCTTATTGAAGATGGGGCTTTAAACCTCCAAATTTGTATCTATCACATATACATTAACATGTTGCACCTTGAAGTGTAATGAGTTAAAAATGATGTGATGTCAACTATGTTTCAAAGTGCCTACAATAACTTATTTTTAATATGGAACTAATGAGTAATCACCGAATACATTAATAATTGAATAATATATTTCAATACATTAATAATTGAATAATATATCTATCATCAAGTAAATGTGACTTAAAATATAATTTAAAATTTTAAAATATTAATTATATTTTCAAATGGGATAATAAAAACTTTTATAATAAATATTTTTAAAAACATATAAATATTATTTCAATATTAATATTTTGGAGAATTAAATAACATGATACTAATTTAACTTGTACATAATAATATCAAAATTGTCCTACACTCTTCTATTATTTTATCTGCATTATTTTGTACATAAAAATGTAACAGGCTAAATGTTTTACAAAATGATGATTTTTTTCAGGGATATTTGCTAGAAATCCTATCAGAAATTATTAGACTTATAGATTTGAGTGATTATTTCTATATAATCCGAGTGCCCTAGGATTTTCAGCATGTTAAGGAAATGGATTTTGAACAACATAAAAAATAATTCGTGTAAATTTATATTACCTAATTCCAACAAAAAAAAAATATTTTGTAGAACAACTAAACAACACCCATAAAAATATCAAAATTATCATCCACCTCTCCAACTCTCTATCTCCACTATCTCCAGTATTGACCCCTCTCCTCTATTGATCCATGTTCCACTACCAACATCCCTCCCTTGATGCAATACCTCATTTATTTTTTATTTCAATGTTCAAATTAAGTTATGGCTATCGTTAGCCTCGAAAGTACAATTATTAAGGAGTCTGCTCACTTGTCCTTATCGTAGACTTCAACTCAAAATCGCTCGACAATTTTAAGTGGAGGGATGCA
Organism: Picea sitchensis; assembly: GCA_010110895.2. Lineage (NCBI taxonomy): Eukaryota > Viridiplantae > Streptophyta > Pinopsida > Pinales > Pinaceae > Picea > Picea sitchensis. Next base: position 21,641 of record SNQJ01S0054622.1, read on the forward strand.
AGCGACGTGTGGAATTTGATTGTATTCTATCCACAACAGAATTTGGTGTCTGTGAATAAAATAAAAATTAAAACAATTGTCTAATTTTTATTTTTATTTTATTTTATTTTTTTCTGGTTGTATTTTTCGTTTAATTTTGTTAGAAATTTGTTGAGAATTTATTGGATTTGTATATTTGAGTGGTTAATTTTATATAGTTCAAGTGTTTTACTAGTTTTTCAACAAATTGAATCCATTTCTAAATTCAAAAATATGATCTAAACAACAACAAAATTGCGATTTCATACAAATTTATGTCATATGATTTATGATTCAAGCGAAAAAGAAAAAAAAAAACATAAAACAATTAAACAAAACCAAAACTAAACACATTCTCAATCCAATTGGCCTGCAATTGTACTGTTGACTTTGCAGTCTTTGGGTTATGTCGTTTTCGTCACGCCCACTCTCTCCCATTTTCAATGGATATGTGTTTTCACAATCCCCTTTTATTGGAGTAAAATAATCATGTAGTAAACAGATCCATGTAAATTCTTAATGTACTGAATTTATACTCCAATGATATTCATAAAAAACATGCATCAAGCAGATTAGACAGTTCCTTATCTTATCAAGTTGGGTTGCAATTCTCTCGTTCGGTGATATTTATAAAAACCATAAATCAAGCAGATAAGGAGAAGTATTGCTCTTCCCACTTCAATGCAATGACTTGAACTCGTTTCCTTTGTGTCCTACTTCTCCTCAATATCATGTTTCCTCAATAAATGGGAGAATTGTAGTTTTGTTAATAGATGTGGCAACTTTAATTTCGGTTATCCATTTGGGAGAGAAGACACAGCGGCTGTGGTGACCGTGATTTTCAGCTTGACTGTGATCGAATGGGTCGCCATCCTCTGTTTAATATCAGTGGAAATGAATATCAAATATTGGAGCCCTATATCTTGGAGAATAATAGCATTAATCATAGCATCATGATTGTTGTGTTTCTTATATGTTTAGTATAATGCACTCAATAATTATCAATCCGGGATTCGTAATCAATAGAGTTACAAGACACCATTAAGAAAGGTAATTCTAATGTCATGAGTATAGAACTATTCTAGATTATGTATGCTGGGAACAAAACAAACTCGCAAACTGAAACACACTTTGGTTGTCTTTCACAGAGAGGTTATCTACTCCATTATGGCACATACAAGTATGAGATGGAGTTCTTTTGAAAGATCAACTCTAATGTCTGACCCAAAGAACTAACTATGCAATCACACTTTTGAAAGGAAATCACACATCAATCATCAAGACATAGCATGGGTAGTTCAATAGTCAATATACTGAGTATGTTGTGGTTCACAATGTGTTGTTGTGAACTTCACTAGTTCTCCTGCAAATATGTCTGACTATTGCTACCAACATTCATGTCTATGAAACAAAATCAAATTCATAAAAACAGAGTATATGCAAAACAGAGTGAGTAAAGCTCTCTAAACGATCATATAATTAAAATTCTAGTCTAAATTGTACTGCTATCATCTGAAGGAATTAAAGCTTCAGCTAATCTAACATTCACACTATCGAAAGCAAATGCTAATACTAATCTACGAAGATGCTGACCTTTGTTGGGCGGTGGGCCCTTGCCGCTTCAACAGGTCAGCAACTGGAGTCTACAGTAAACTTGTTTTCAACCCACACATTACTCTCACTCAAACTTCAAAACATAGAATCAAACTATGCTAACAACTCAGCTCACATTCAATCATATACGATCAAGGCATAGAGATAAATGACGTCCTTCTATTATTCTTCACCCAGAATATGTTCTGCAATATATAACGTTGCTTCACATCTGTATTATGCTAACTCTCTCCTCTTCACCATCCTTGCCATGACTATTTAAACAGTCTTAGTCATGAAACACAAGGAGGTGAAATCGTTTGCAAATCAGTCAATTGTTAAATTTAATTATTCGGTTACATATTTTAAGCTTCATCCTCATGACATGAAGTGCATGAGGATGAAGCAACAACAAACTATCCTAACATGGCCTTGCTAAAACATTTATGATTCAATAATCATCCAACAATTGTCTTGGGTACGATCTGGAGATAAACTTGGTACATACGGCTTCTTTAATTGGTATTGGATCATAACAGGTAGATGGTATCAGATCTGAATAGTGCACAAATGGTGGTACCGGATCACGACAGTCCATGGTCGTTGGTATCGGATCGCGACAGTGAAGATTCGGTACCGGATCTGCATAGAAGGTGCGTTTGGTACCGGATTCGGACAATGGAAATTTGGTGCACAAGTACCGGATAGTTGAGCTGGTACAGAAAGGATGGATTTATCTAGAGGTCAAAGATTATACATGGAAAGTTGAAGCATTAGTACATGAAACATTTAATCTCCTAGCTCAATAATACCACAAAAATGCATGAATTAATTATACTTTACCCTATGACCTTATCAACGGCTAATGGTAGTGTTATCTGTCGTTTACCCAAGCTTAGGTAAGCCAAAAAGGTATAGATGAGGAGTAAAATAGGGTAGTGGGGATGTCAATTTAGAGGCTCAACATTCCCCCATGCCAAAACCATTGCATGTCCTCATGCAACTGAAAACAAAACCCAAAATTTTTCAAAACTTGAGACTGCAATTTTTACTTCTGTGGATCAATGATGTTGGTTGAGGCTTCCTCTTTTAGCTCCCTAACGTATTGTAGGAGTCGTAGTACCTTCTTGAGCTTATTAGAAGTCTCTTCATGGTCATCTTGAAGTTGTTGGATGGTTGCTTTCAATTGCTCATTTTCCTTTTTGATATACCTGTCCAATAGTTGGTATTCTTTCACTTCTTGTTTGAGTTCCTAATTTTGTTTTTGCAGTTCTCCAATCTTTTTCTTCATCTGTTCTCTTGTTAAGGTCCTTGTTGACTCCATTAATATTGGTTGGATGCATTCTCTTTCCTCCACTTCCTCCCTCATCCCACATAAAGTAATAGTAGCTTGTTCCTCGGTCAAACTAGGGTTGTTATCCTGGACTGATAAGTCTTCAAAAGGGGAGGTAAGATCAATTGGATCTTCCTGTGTATAAGGAATGACAACTATCTTTCCTTTCTTGGCCATGCTCCTTATGGTTATTTTACAAAGAGGTATTGGATCAAGGGTGCTCACAGGCTTCCTTTTCTTCTTTTCTATTTGTGGAATGGTTACAGGGGATTGCTCTATACACTGTTCACTTTTATTTTCTGAGTTGTTCTTCCCTATTCTTACAATTTTTGTCTTATGGCCCTTCTCCTTAAGTGCTACTGTTGAAGTCTCCTCTACTAATTTGGTTTTACATTTTGATTCTTGACTTTTAAAAGTCTTATTGACTGTTGAAGATGGCCTTGCTTGTTTACTAGCTTTTTTGTGTTGGCTCACTGTTCTAGGTGATGATGGAGTCGCCTTATCCTTATTGCTCTTTTTATTTTGAGGTTCCTTATTTTTCTTTGGAGCACGTTGGGCTTTCTCCACAGGTTTGTTTTCTGTGGGAAGGTGTTGAGTGATAAGGACTTTCCAACTAATCCTTTGCTTCCTAATTTCATGTAAAACTAACATTTTAATAAGACCTTGATGGTAAATGCTACTCTTCTTTGTTTTGGATAGGGACTTGACACCTCTTACCATTTTGTTCAAACTCATCCATAGAAAATATGGGAAATCAATTTCAGGTCCTCCTTCAAAGTATAATAGAAGCCTAAGATGATATATGAAGGTCACAACATACCTGCCCTCACAAGTGAGGAATCGTTGAAGATTAGCAATCATTGAATGATACTCTTCCTTGATATAGTTCCAAGGGATCCCCTTTTTCCAATCAGGGTGTTGATGGTCCTCTTTCAAAAATTGTTGGCACATTTCTTTGTTGATTCCTACACCTTTGAAGTATTTGGCTCCTCTGTTAGGAAATCCCGTGACCTCCCTTAAGGTTGCTTCATTGATTGTTAGCTGAAGATTGCCTATATGTGCAATCTCTCCATCGTAACCCTGAATAAATTTGTGAGATATCTTCTCGTGCCAGCTTGTGAATTTCTCCAAAAATGGCATCTAGCCCGATCTAGCATACTTCTCTCGACATAGTTGGAACTCCTCGGTCTCTCTATAAATTTGAAAAACCGGTTCATGTCTACTTACGACCATCGTTATAAATTGTGAGAGAAGAATCAGGTTGTAGCACAAGGATTTAGTCAATTGATGAGGGTAAGGGTTTGGTATTGGAGATTGTGGAGGGGAATAGGCTTGGAACTGGAGAAAGGTAACGACAAGGGAATATGGTGATGGTGTCGAAAATGCGAATGGTAAGTTTAAGTAAGGATGTCGCAAGGAAAATTTAAGACCAGATGAGGCTTATCTGGATGGCTTCGCCACCAGATAAGCCATTTCATTTCTACTCGTTAATGTAATGATGAGGACAAGACGTTGGGTGTCAAAGCATCATTTTGGGATAGGTGATTGGACTTCCGAGTGGTGAATTTGATGTTGGATCATGGTTCATGACACAAGATAAGTTCATGATTTGCTTAAGGGTGAAGTACATTTGTGGCCTATCATTACTAGACATGCTTCATATTCATGCTTTTATGTTATTTTTCCCTCAACCATTTTCGAGCACTTATGAGAGGATTGATTAAATTTAGGCATATGAGTATGAGGGATAGGTGCATGGTTTTAATACTAAGGTCATAAGATCTAGTATATATGTTCATACCTATTGTAGTTTTATGAGTAGAGGAAAATAAATACCATGTTACCTTTGATTTTACCTTTGTATGGTCAATACCCATAGCATATGCGACTGCTTGTAGATTGTCAGAATTCATCTTTTTAGGCTGGAGTTTTCTGAATGTTTGGTACTGGAATTTCCTGTACTTCTTTATTATGTGCTTATCTTCTTTTGTATTTGGTTCTGCAGGGTTGTAGGGTGATCATGCTGGTTTCTGAAGGTGAGATGTGAGTCTGAAAAAGAGTTATGAAGGAGTTCTTTGATCTTCCCCCATGCCAAGGATGTTGCATAACCTTATGCAAGAAGATTCAACACCCTGCATCATAATGGAGAAAAGATGATAAGAGAAAAATAAACCAAATCAAATTCCAGAAGTACATTTATCACCTAGCATATGATCACATGCC
>SNQJ01S0054622.1:33602-62184 GCA_010110895.2 Picea sitchensis
AAACCTATGTTAGGATAGTTTGTTGTTGCTCCATCCTCATGCACTTCGTGTCATGAGGATGAAGCTTAAAATATGTAATCGAATAATTAAATTTAAAAATTGATTGATTTGCAAACAATTTCACCTCATTGTGTTTCATGACTAAGACTGTTTAAATAGTCATGGAAAGGATGGTGGAAGGGAGTAGAGAGTTAGCATAATACAGACGTGAAGCAACGTTATATATTGTAGAACATATTCTGGGTGAAGATTAATAGAATGACGTCATTTATCTCTATGCCTTCATCACCTATGATTGAATGTGAGCTGAGTTGTTAGCATAGTTTGATTTTATGTTTTGAAGTCTGAATAAGAGTAATGTGTGGGTTGAAAACAAGTTTACTGTAAACTCCAGTCGTTGACCTGTTGAAGTGGCAAGGGCCCACCGCCCAACAAAGGTCAGCACCTTCGTAGATTAGTATTAGCATTTGATTTCAATAGTGTGAATGTTAGATTAGTTGAAGCTTTAATTCTTTCAGATGATAACAGTATAGTTTAGACCAGGATTTTAATTATATGATTGTTTAGAGAGCTTTACTCACTCTGTTTTGCATATGCTTTGTTTTTATGAATTTGATTTTGTTTCATAGACATGAATGTTGGCAGCATTAGTCAGACATATTTGAAGGAGAACTAGTGAAGTTTACAACCGCACATTGTGAACCACAGCATACTCAGTATATTGACTATTGAACTACCCATGCTATGTCTTGATGATTGATGTGTGATTTCCTTTCAGAAGTGTGATTGCATAGTTAGTTCTCTGGGTCAGACAGTAGAGTTGATCTATCAAAAGAACTCCATCTCATACTTGCATGTGCCATAATGGAGTAGATAGCCTCTCTGTGAAAGACAACCAAAGTGTGTTTCAGTTTGCCAGTTTGTTTTGTTCCCAACATACATAATTTAGAATAGTTCTATACTCATGACATTAGAAGTACCTTTCTTACTGGTGTCTTGTAACTCTGTTGATTACGAATCCTGGATTGATAATTAATGAGTGCATTATACTAAACATATAAGCAGCACAACAAAGTGTTTGATGGATGTGGTTTCCAACCTTACAGACTCTTGTAATATTTTGTTGTGGAATTGAAGGGAAAATTTGTTTTTGTCAAAATTGAAGTGGTTGATGTGCCCTTGGATTATAGTTTATTGCTTGGTTGTACTTGTTTATATGCAATGACTATCTTCACATCTTCGGTCTTTCACCTTTTGCAATTTCCCTATTAAGGGAAAATTGTGACCATTGACCAACATGACTATTGCACACCAGATATCAATAACCACTTAGCGAATAATATCCCTTTTCTAGGAAATTCTAATATTGAGTACGAAAGTGTGGGGGTAAGTCTCCTCAATGATTCCTCACTCATGGGAGTTTTTCCCTTAACTCCCCTTGATCCCCCACATCATGTTTCCACATTAAACATGATTTCGGTTGTGGTGCAATAATCCCCTTAATCGTTTGATCCTAGGGTAGTATCTAGCCAATCTATAATTGAAACACTAAGTGACATCATGTCACTTAGTCAAGAAGAGTCTCATCTTTCACAAGATCTGGTACCTAAACCTTCTCTTACTCTTCCTATATCATTTTATCCTCTTTCTTCCTCCCTCTCTGGTGAACTTATTCTTATTAGTAACCAGGAGTCTGAGCGAGTGAAAAAGAGGATTCGGGGGATGAATTCAAGCTTGGGGGGCATGTCTCCACCCTCTATACATCATATTGGAGTTAAAATGCCAAATTCTTATGATGATGTTGGGGGAAAAACACCAACCTCTAGACATAATGTTTTGAAAAAACACACCAATAGATATCGCTCAATGTGCCAACCAATGGACATCATGTTGGGAAGAGGCATCTTCATGGGTATTATACTAAGCATAGTTTATTCTTGATTTCAAGATCATAAAAAATGAAACCAATCTCAAGCACAGTTTCATTTTATGTTTCAATCTCGTTAAAAAATGAAGCAGACTGTGAGTATACTTCGTCATTCCTTGAGCTCGTTAAACCATGAAGATTCGTCTTTCGATTGTTAGTTTACCCCTTTTTCGGCCTCATAAGACTAACTATGAAAAATATATATTCTGGTCAATCATGACTAGAATAGTTCTACCTTGTATTGGTTTACACTTTTTTGAGCTTGGGATACTAAATTTATGAAAAAATAACACTCTTGGAGTCTTATTTAATATCTTTTCAGACTCTCTAAACATGAAAAGACCGTCGAGTTTATTTTCTTTGGACTCGTTAAATCATGCATTGAAGGATCAATATGGGACCGAACCCCTCCTTCTTCAATTTTGTTAACCATGTGATGAGGTACTCATCGAAGATGATCTATACTGAGCATATATTATCCTCCTCAAGCTCGTTAAAAAATAAATAGGTACTCATCATTCATGGTGGGGGGGGAATTGAGGGAAGTGGGTTAATTTTTTGGAAAGCATTATGGAAGTTGTTTCATTGTCACCCTTGAACATGGCACCTGTTTGTATCTCGTCTTACAATTGGGTAATCTTATTGTATCTGAGTCATACCAATCCTATGATTCTTCATACTCCTTCGGCTCACCCGAAGAGTGGCCTGGTAATCGGCGCGCCATGTTTTGGTTTGCCTCTCGGTTGAGTCAATTCTTGCAACTCATTTGTCATGCCTCACAATGTTCAAGGGAATTTTTACCTCAAACCAACCATTCTACAGTATTACCATTTTTCATTCTCGTGTCAGTCCATACTCATTTAATCCACCATCTTACATCACTTTCATGTGTCATTTTCATGTCGATTATGGGCGATACATCATGGACCTCCTTTGATGAGTTTGTTCCTATTGACTTCAACACATTATCCGAGAATTATACTGAGAAACAATTTAGTACCTTGGAGCATGCATGCCTCAATGGAATTTTTCCTCGCCTTCAATAATAGGTTTACACCATTGGCCTCTGATCGAATGATTCCATGGATTTTCGAATTCAACTCATTTATTCACATTCACTGGAATGTACTAGGGTACCTTGGGATTCAATGTCGTCATTGGTGATTTCCCTCTCAATTATTAACGATATACATTAAATGACCGATAATCAAGTGGTTTCTACCATGTTCGACATCGAGACATATTTTCACATGGATAGAATCATATTGTTTCAGGATCGGGATGAAGACCTTGGGTTGGGCACTCACTCTGTTATACGCTTTTCCCCAGTTGCATTGGAGATCATTTGAGTATGCAGTAGATTCTAGTATTACCATCATATTGGTAATCTCACTAATGTATATGTTGTCACATAGATCCACTTTGTATTGGTCCCTGGCTATGTTTTTTTCATATCGTAGCTCCATTGTGTATTCTTTCATGGCTACGATTAGATCATTTCATGGAGGTATGGATCCACATTGTATCTCTGGTGGCCATATCCTTAGTCAATACTTTCATGGATCCATAGTGTATTGGTCGATGACCATGCTTTGAGTCAGTTTATTCTGAGCATTGGTATTCATGCCTTGGGGATGATACATATATATTGTTTGATGTTTGTTTGTAGATTCTACCAGGATCTCCTACTCCAGCACCCTTGCATTCATATTTTTGTAAAGTGTTTCGGCCATCAGTTTCTCTTATGACCTCACACTTTAGGGGGCATCTATTACACACTTATTTGTCACACTTAAGTGAGGGAGTGTTTTTCATGATCCCTGGACATGTTGGGGGGTAAATTTATCATACAAAGGTCGAAATAATATGTGCACATATATTATTGAAAAAAAGGAAATTAATTTAGTGTGAGAATCTACCTCACATCTAGTTCCCTAATCTCAAGGATAAGTTGAGAGTCTCGTGGATCGTTGATATATTTTCTCAAACCAATATCCTAATTTGATTGATCTTGAGAGATATTTCCTCCCCAAAATCCTTGAGAGATATTTTCTCCCTAAAAATCTTGGAGATCCCAATTTAGTGGATCTAGTGAGTGATCTTCTCCATGGTGGTTAAGCCTCCAACTCCTATATAATGAGTGCATCCCAAGGTAAAAAGGGGGGAAGGGAATAGTTCATAGCATCATACCTATCGTCTTGTGGCAAGAAGGGGCTGGAAAAAGGAGATCTTGGAGGAACGCTAGCACACCATTACAAGGTTGTAAGTTTTTCCATGTTTTCCATTATTAATATATAGCGTGGCCTATTTCTCTTAATGTCTGCATTGTTCATTTCATGAATGTTTATATTTATCTTGTTTAAGTCTAGCATAGATAAATCTACTTTTTAATAATGATATATAGTATCAGAAGAGTATTGTCTTGTCTCTTACAGGAGGGTTACTTTCATACTTGAAGCTTGGAGATCAAGTTCAATAGTTGGAGTAGGGAGGAAAACCTAAAGGAAAGAGGCAAGTCATTTACCTTTTCCTCCTTCTCTCTCTCTTATGATTTCATTAATGACCATATAAATTATTCTTAAGGGGAAGTTAGTTTCCATTTTTTTTTCCTTTTGTCTTGGATCAAAGTAAACTCGATCCAAGGGGTATTTCACCTATCTGTGGGGGGAATTCACCACAACACTCCCTAACCTACTTCCATCTTTCAGATCATGTCCTTCCTCTGCTAGACTATACTAGAGCATCAACTATATTGACCTAACTCTACATAGAAACCATAAGAGAAAGTGTCAACTGCCTTGACTAATATTCCCCAATAGGAAACTAGTAGTCACCATCACACCTCTATGGGAGCATATCTTAACACAACTCTCTCAGCACTCCAGGTTTCAAAGGATAAACAATGGGAAAAACCTCCACCTCTCCTGATAAAACTAGGGTCAACACCCTATCATTGGCCATATTGTGGCATTGTTTTTGTTCTAATAGCTTTGTCATCAAATATTCATTTGGGCAGCCATGCTACCTAAAACATTTCACCTGCCCAATATCATAGAAATACATTTGAACTAATGTAAAATAATAGAATAATGCTTCCTAGCATACCATTTCTCATTTGATGCCCATGAAATTGGTCACTTTAATATCACTCTTTTTTAGCTATTGCATAGCCATTCAACCTGCAGGTTAGTTTACAACACAATATCATGCATAACCATTAAAATATTGACATGTGATTGCCAAGATACTCATCAATGAGCCATGTAAATGAGCTAGTAATTCATCATGTGCATGGTACTAATTTCATTAAAACATATCATTCAAACCAATATCCATGTACTAAAATCCTTCAATTAAAACTTGCATGCCAGATGTAAATCACACAACATCCATCATTAATAAAATAAATCGTAATTATCCATAGCATTCACATATATGTAGGTCCACATGTCCATATACTGAAGTGCCATTGTTCTAACATTGTTCCATAAATAATAAGCAAGGAAATATAATCATTTCATAGTGTAGTTTAGTTTCCTAGGTCAAAATGGGGCATTACAGTTTTCCACCACAAAATGGTCATTGAAAGAACGGCCAAAAGGAAACTCAAAATTGAAGCAACCACTTCCTTATATAATCTAGGAGTGGAAAAATCATCTTGAGAATCCATGAAAACAAAACAATGGATACCAATATCCAAATAAAATATCTTGAATGGGCACCTAGAGTACACCTAGCACAAAGAATCATAGCCTAGAGAAACTAAAAGGGAAACCCTAGAGAGATGTAGTACAACTATATCCTAACAATATAGAAAATACTACAAAGAGGAACTAGGCATTGATTCATGTGGTCCTACTACTCCGATAAATACATTGAATTCATTATACGCATGCTCGTGTATAGAAGCATAAATGAACCTATGATCTAGGTGACCATCCAAGGCCATCTGAGTAACGATATTGATACTAGGAGTTTTGGGCCCTGAAGTTCTATCACTTTTTTTAGGGACTTCCCATGTCTTTCTTTGGGGTGTTATGCCCAATGAATAGGGAGCATATTAATGTGATAAATTTCTTTCCAAAAATCTAAAAGTACACAAACTAGAGCACCAAGAAAAAGTAACGATCTCAACAAGGCTCCCATTTTTTTGAAAAGATTAGATTCATTTAGATCAACATTATTGCTCAACCCTAACTTCATTCTAGGGTTAGTGTTCTTGCATCTTAGGGATTTTTCCTCTTGTGGTATGTTGAAATTATTATAAAATTTAGTTATAGCCTCTTGTTATGGGATTTTTGCAAATGAACATAGCCTTCACATCTCCTGAGAGATAAGCTACCACCACTTTAGTGATTGTGTATTCTATGTGCATTGCAATCTTTTTTACTATTGAATACTAATAGAATTTGGTTTTCATTGTAATACTATGTTTTCAATATTGTATCTTGTATTCTCTTTGTGATATTATTATCACTTTCATTTAGTTATCCATCCAATTTGGAATAGTTCTATCAAAACAATCTTATCTCTATTATTTTCCATGCATATCTGCCACAAGGTCAAGGTACTTGTATTTGGGCCTCGAGCTAATGAAGCGTAGTAAATATTTTCCTCATTCACCCAAGTAGCCTCCCATGGAAATTGAACTAAATAAAGATGATGGAAAAATATTATATCGTATCAAGTTGTTTCTCCATGAAGCCCTCAAGCAACACAAGGACAAGGTGATGGAATATTTCTACTATATCCTTTGGTAGATTCCAACAACAAGCTAGGCACCTCTGATAGGTAATCATTTTGAAGTAATAACACCCTTCATGATACAAGTTAATTTTGATATCCATATGTTTCAAGGAAATGTAGATGCAAAATATTTGGAAAGATGACTAGCTCAACTAGAGGGTTATTTCTTTCTTATTAAATTTTACAACAGTGAGAAGATTACCTTCACACTCATGAAGTCCCTTCCCCATGTAAAACATTGGCGGGGCACTTATTGTATGAAACATTCATGTGATGATTTCTAAACGTGAGAGACAAAACCCACTTTGGGAAATTTTGTTGATTCCCTTAAGGAGTACTACCAGTTGGAAACTATGATGACCAGTGCACAAGATAAACAACTTTATGCTAAGGTGAAGACTAGACAATCTTAGAACACACCAACACCTTCCATACCTTGCATACAAATATGGGTATCAAGGAATCCGAGAAACACTCGGTTCTCAAATACCATAATGATCTACATGGACATATTTTCTCTAGGAGAAGTGTATCATTATGCAATAAATATTATAGGGCCGAAAATATACCACAACAAAAGAAGGTAACTCTCAAATCAAAGGGCATATCAAGGATAATAAACCTCAAGAAAATCAATGCAAGAAACATGAAAATAAGAAGAATGGGAAGTCAATGGACATAGGAAATGGTATGACACCCATGAAATCTCAAGAACAACAATGATGAATGTTACATTAGATGATCATTATTGGCTAAGATGAAAGCCTTGGAATCTGATTTAGCCCTGTCACCACCAAATGTCATAGATAGGGGGAAACAAGTCATTGATGTAGAACCTAATGTTACTATTTCCACCACAAACATATGGAAAGAGAAATTGGAGGAGTCTAAGGAATTTTAGTGCATATTCCCTTCATAGATGCGGGTAAAGGGGGCACATTGACATTTCATTGTGGGCATCGGAAACCAAAATAAATTGATCTTATTAGAGATCATTAAGAACATGAAGTTTCCAATGATGTCTTACCCCCATCCATATAACAATGGTTGTTTGGGTCAAGGATGTGAATTCCATGCTAGTGAACAATTCCACCTATAATATGTCACAAATCTTTTCAAAGATAATTTATTGTTTTACATTCCATACTTAAAGTTTGTGATGTTCTTCTAGGACAACGATATGGGTTGAAGTGTCATGTCATTTAGTAATATAGTCCCCACAGTGTTGTTGTCACCCTAAGAGATCAATGCATCAGGATACCAAAGGTAGCCTCAACCACTATAGTGTATTTTATCACTGCTACACTATGAAAGCATATATTCTCTCAGACAAGGAGAATTTCCCTCTTCATGGTCTAGTGAGAAAGAGCAAAGAAAATCACTACAATCACATAAGCCCCTTGAATAGGTCCCTCTACACAATAGACATAGGTATATTAATTGGAGGATGAGTTCATATATATGTTTCATCTCACCTACAGGAATACCTCTACACTATTAGGGAAAAAATTCAATTGATTTAACATTGGGTGCCCCTTTACCCCACGACCATGTATACAAATTATTCTTCTGGAGAGTGAGGAGATCAATTTCTAGATTATGGAAATAATATAGAAGGGACACATTCAAGCTATAAGCTCCTCCCTCGATAGAAGACTAATTGTGATGGTTCAAAAGAAGGGCACAATATGGTTACTTTGTATTGACTACAAATCCTTGAATAAAAGCATAGTCAAGAACATATACCCAATCCCTTGAATTGATGACTTGCATGATTAAATCAAAGGTGCCTGCAATCTTTTTAATGATATTGATCTTAAGTTGTGTCATCACTAGTTGTCAATCAAGCCAACTTGTGTGTGGAAAACAACCTTAAAGTCCAATAAATGTCTCTTCTAGTGGTTAGTCGTGCCTTTCAACTTGACTAATGCACCTGAAACATTCATGAGGATGATGGATGATTTATGGTTTTCTATCGCCATTCACCAATTGTGTTGTGTTCATATATGTGGAAAACATCCTCATCTTAAATAGACATTGGGAAGAGTATCTAAATCACATTCAACAAATTTTGAGAACCCTACGACAACACAAGCTATATGCCAACTTCGAGAATTTCTCATTTGACATGAAAGGAATTAAATATTTGGGGTACATCATCGATGAGTGAGGTGTGCATGTGGATCCAATGAATATTTAAGTCATTTTTTATTGGTCATCCCCAAATATACTAATGGATATTTTCAACTTCTTATTCCTTGTCGAATTTCACTAGAGGTTCATGCAGGGGTTCTCTCTAGGATGTCATTGCATTCCCATCCTCAATCCCTAACCAAACCATGCACCCAACCCCCCAATGCAACATCCTCCTTGCACCTTCATAACTCCTCACATATTCCAAGAACCCTCTCCCATATTTCACTACATGATCCCTCCTCAGTCGCAGCCCCTACACAACCTACACTCACCCTTCCACTGTGTGGCACCATCCCCTCCATGTCTAACCTTCCCTCCTATCCTCCTCTTTTCACTCCATCTAAAACTACTAAGCCCTTATGTGTCCCTCCCTTTGATACCATGGATCATCATATGTTGATTGCATCCATTATGGGCTCACCCCCATATTCCCTCAACCCTTATCCCTCCCCATTCATCTCACCCCTTGGTGTTACAATAGAGTGTGCCCAACAAATATCTATAACTAAGGATATCAAATAGGTTGAAACATCATGTAGGAAAAAATTAATTGGAATGGATGATACAAGCCTATAAAACACAAAACAAAACCCACTCTTTAATAGTGGACTCTTTATCAACTAGAGATATATAGTCGACCCTTGGTGTCTCCTTGGGATGGAAATGTAATTTTTAAGTATTTACTAAGAAAAATGGAGTAGGTTGAAGCTGTAAACCTTAGGTTACATGAAGAACTTCACAATATTACTCACAAGATTTTATAGGTGGAATCAAAAAAATTTGTCCTCAAATAATTGACTATTGAAATCAAAATGCAAGACACACTATACCCCCTAGGAGATTCATTACATACTAAAATATTGAATCTTAAAAATAAATAGGAGGAGATATGGTCTCAAAAAGTTTTTTCTTTTAAAATATGAATTTGAAACTCGAATAACAAACTATCCAGTATTGGGTTTAGGTTGTTCGGGGAAAAGAAAATCCCCCCCCCCTCATGTAGATTTAGAGTCAAGTGTTCAGGTCAAACTCATAGAAGAGAACAATAGATGGGTTTATTATTTAAACCTCAAGGTGAGGGGATTTCCTCCTCAACTTGTGACTTCTTTCAACCCTATACAAGAAAGGGTTTAATTTCTCAAAGACACCTTGGACATTCTAGGTATCGACCTAGAGAATGCCTAGTTTGGATATGACTCCCCTTTATTTCCCCACTTCAAGACCTGGGGGAATTTACTAAGGGTCCTCCAAGTTAGAAGGAAGATTGTATTCCTTCCCAATAGTATTTTCTTGAATGTTGATCTCACTCGATCATAGGTACTAGAGATTAATCAATCTGGGGATTATGTTGTATTAGCATGACCAATCAACAAATGGGTCATCATCAAGTTCCTTAAGGAACTCATTTGGGATTCCACTCCCTCAGGGTGGACCCACCCTAGGTTTCCCAAATGACAAGCATGCTAGGGTGTGAATGGGTCTTCGCAAATATCTATTGGGTGTTGGAATTGAAATGGATCTTTTTGGTTCTCTTTGGGAACACTTTACAATGCACTTAAATTTTTAGATATCCTTTTCCTAACCAAAATCCATGAGATTCCCCCCAAAAACCTATATCCCATCCCTAATTACCATTGGTTCTTAGTTGTAGAGGGGATATACGGAGTTCAGGTAGTGTTTGAGGTTCAAAAAGTTTTTCTTCTCTAGTTCAATAATCCTTTTGTCCCAAGAAGTTTTTCTTCTCTAGTTCAATAATCCTTTTGTCCCAAGAAGTTTTTCTTCTCTAGTTCAATAATCCTTTTGTCCTAGAGTCTCCATGATTTCCTTAGATGATTTTTCTCATTTCATGTGGGTACAAATTGGTGGCTTGACTTTTCATCCTTGAGTTATTTTCATCACAATTTTATACTTATCTCTATCTCCATTGTGTTTTTCACTCCACAAGGACTCAAACAGTGACCCCTACTAAGATATTTTTTCAGACATTGCTTAGCACTCAAATTTTCATGATTTCAATTCTTGGACCAAGACACGACAAGTTCCACTTCATGACAAGTCTGAGGACACACTTAATCTCTAGAAGGTGGACCCAATTTTAGTGGCACTTTATAGGATATTGGATGATTCCCTAGGAATTATTACAACATATGACATACACCTTCTACATCTTGGTGAATCTTATGAGTTATTATTCTTGAATGGCCTTCCCTTCAATCTGAATTCTAGCAGCTTCACATGTCACCCTCACAACGTGGATGCCAATGTAGTGTATTATGTCACAACCAAATAGGATTGTGTTCCTTCAATATTCCATTTATCTATGATCCTGATCCATTTTTCTAACCATTTCCTCCTCTCCTTCTCCCTTTGATTGGATCCTCCACATACCTCCTCCCCTTCCCACCCAACCCTCTAGGGCCCATTAAACCACTATTGTTTTTTTAGGATGGAGAAATAGGTTCCTACTCATCTCTACTTATCCAACTACTCCCTCCCCTTTCACTTTTTTCTTCCCTTGTGTTGGCCTCATCCAAACACTCTTTTCCCTTTGACTATCTGTGAGGAAATTTTTAACTCATATCCCCATATCACCCAATCACCCTCAAGATTCCCTGAAATATAGTTCCTTTTCTATGAATAGAAGGTGCAATGTGGAATGTAAATACAACCATAAGTAACTCCATCATTTATTTTACTACATTCCCTCCCATTACCCCAATGCCCAAAAATAGTATTGTTTCTTGCTTCACCATAATAAACATCTCTACATCTCACAAAGGACACAAGAACTACATGCATCCATCTACATTCTCCTAGATCTTTTTGGTGCACCCTCTTCCCTTGCCATTCCAATATTCTATTGATCTCGATGTACTTGGGTAGCCTCGTATTCTAGTCACTTCCCCCCATCCTCATTCCATTTGTTCTAGTATACTAATTTCTGATATGTTATTTCAAAGATGAACACCAACTTAAATGCAATTGAGGAGAGTTTCCAAGATGAGTTTTCCAAACATGGTATACACTCTCTTTCTATAACATACTAATTTTTTAACCATGTTATATTCTTAGTTTTCCCATGATATTCATGGCATCAAACTATCCACCTAATAAACTAATCAATTTTTAGTTCTAAGCTAAATAACTACCAAAAAATCATGGTGGGACACACTTTCTCGAAGCTATATGTTATTTCTCTTCAGCGGATACCATCAAATGAGATTAAGAGGAGACAAATTTGAGTTAGGGGACAAGTAGGTTTTTTCCAATCATATCAAACCATGAACCATATCCTCACACTTCAAGCTACCATTGAGAAGGTGAGGCATTGCTCTTCAAAAGTATTTGCATCAAGGACTCGTCTCCCCATGTCACTTCTTCTATTGGTAGGTTCTTCCACTTGATAAGGTACGTGTAATTGCTCCGTTTTGTAGCTACTTAACCCTTATTTCAAGGATTGATTCCAGTTCTAGTATGATTGTCCCTTCTTCATTGATCTCTAGTAAAATAATTTGAATTGGGATCTTGTCGGCAATTACCCTATTTAATTAAGAAACATGGAAGAATGAATGTAAATGTGAAGATGGAGGTAACTCCAATCTATAATCCATACTTCCAATCCTCTACAACACCTTCTAGGGACCATAATAATTGGGTGTTAATTTATTGTGCTTATTTTGTTGCTTGAGGGACATCTATTTGTATGGTAGCCTTAGAAATACCCAATCCCCCACTTCAAGTTCTCTTTCACTACAATGGTGATATACTTCTTTTTTCATCCTACTTTGTGTTGTATCCAAGTTTTCCTTTAATAGTTCTAGAACCTCTTGTTGGTGCTCTACGTGGTCCTCCACTACTTGAACCTTCACTTTCCCTTTCAAGGGTGATGTGATGGATGAAGGATGATATCCATAAAGTGCCATAAATGGGGACATTTTCGATGAAGTATGGAAGGATGTATTCTAGCATCACTCTACTAAGGTAAAGCACTTGAACCATTGTGTTTATTTATCATATGCAAAGAAACAAAGATACCCTTCTAGACATTTATTCACAACCTCAGTTTTCCCATCAAATTGAGGATGGTAAGAGGAGTTGTGACCCATTTTAGTAACCAAACAAGAAAATGATTTAGTCCAAAAAATTCCAATGAAAATTGGATCTCTGTCACTTATAATAATCTTAGGGATTCCATATAGCCTCTAAAATGTTTTTGTGAATGATGTGGCTATTGTAATTTCTTTAAAATAATGACAAAGGCAGGAAAATTTGGCATACTTGGTGAGTTGATTCACTACTACCATGATGACATTATTTCCTTCGGACTTGGGTAGACATGTTATAAAATCCATTGAATCCTCTTCCCAATTTGGACTTGGTATACCTAACGGTTGTAGGAGACCTAGGGTCTTGATTGTCTCTCCCTTATTATGTTGGCAGACCACACATTCAGCCACAAACTTTTGAACATCAGTTTTAAGACCTTCCCAAAAAATCCTTCTTGATCCTGTGATAAGTTTTCAAGAACATTTAATTTTCTCTCATAGGAGAAGTGTGCAATTCCAAAAGGACATTTTGTTTGAGTTGGGAATTCTTACATAAATATAGGTGATCTTGATACCACAGGAAATCATTCTTCCACACAAATTTATCCAATTCACTCGGGTCCTCTTGTAGTTTTTAAATGATGTTGCATACCTTCTTATATTACTTCCATTCTATCATTACTTCTTCCACCCAATCAGATTTCATAATGGAAATAGCACATAGTGAACCCTATGTGTCTTCTTCTTTCCTTGAAATTGCATTTGCCACCACATTTTGTTTTCCTTTTTTGTAGATAATTTCAAATTCATATCCCATCGTATTTGTAACACATTGTTGTTTCTCATCTGAAGATAATCATTGTTCCAAGAAGTAATTTGAACTATCATGACTTTTGTTTACCTTGAAGAACCTTCCTATTAGGTATGGGTGTCATTTCTTTATTACGTGTAATATGACTAACATTTCCTTTTCAAAAATGGATTTTAGTAAGCTCTTTCCTTTAAGTTGGCTAATTTCAAAGGCAATGGACCTTCCTTATTACATTAAAACTTCACCATTGCCATATCTGCAAGCATCACACTCCATAATAAATATTTTTGTGAAGTCGGGTATGGTCAGGATAGGAGTTGTACACATATCCTCCTTAAGCTTTTCAAAAGATTTGGTTGTTTCTTGAGTCCAAGAAAATGCCTCCTTTTTTAATAACATTATTAGAGGCGCTTTTATTTGATCACAATTCTTGACAAACTTGTGGTAATATCTCGTCAATACTAAGAATCCTCTAAGATTCTTCAAGGTTTTCGGAATTGGCCATTCCATCATAGATTTAATTTTGTTAGGATCCACTTTGACACCTTCATGAGATACAATATAACGCAAATATTCTACTTCTTGAACCCCAAAGGAACACTTGGAAATCTTTGCATATAGTTGTTTCTCTTCGAATATTTTAAGACCATGTCAACATGTTGTGCATGCTCTTCCCAAGATTTTTTGTAGATTGGTATATCATCAAAAAATACAAACACAAATTTTATAAGGGTTTGAAAATAAAATTCATCAAGATTGGAAATGTTGAAGGTGCATTAGTAAGGCCAAATGGCATCACAAAAACCCCATAATGGCATTCATGTTTTCTAAAGGTTTTTTGGGGAATGTCCTCTTGCCTCAATCTGATTTGATGATATCTCGAGCAAAGATCCAAACCAGTGAAAAGAATTTATCCTTGCAATTCATCTAATAATTCATCAATGACATTAATATGAAACTTATCTTTAATGGTCATTTTGTTCTTTTTTCTATAATCTATACACATATGCCACAAACCATCCTTTTTTGTAAACATTGCAATTGGTGAAGAGAAAGCACTTTGACTAGGTTGAATGATGCTAACCTCTAATATTTCTTGATTCATATGCTCAATATCATTGTTTTGTGCATATGGGTATTTGTAAGCCTAATGTTAGGTGGTACACTTCCCAAGGATATGTAGAGGACATATCGAGTAGGTAGAGGACACCTAGGCATCTCTCTAAATACCTTGGAATGATTTTCAATCACGTTTGGAGATCCACTAGAGTAGAGGGTATAGTTGTATGAACATCTAGTGAGAAAAATTTTGCAATTACACCATGGTGTCCCTTTTTGACTAATTTTGTCATGTTGTTAGAGATTATGATCACTTGAGAGGGTTTCCCTTGGATACTTATGAGTTCAATTTCCTTTACTTTTGAGGAAAATACGATGAAAAGTTCCTAAAAGTTAAGAGCCATTGTTCCCAATGATTGTAACCATTGGAACCCTAATACAACATCAGGACCACCCATTTGGATTACAATCATGGGACTACCCAATAAATACTCCCCCATATTGAGCTTAATACTATGGCACTTCTACTAAAAATTCATGGTACCTCCATATACAATCATTACTTGAAACTTTGGTGCCAGAAATACAAAGCAATTGAGAATTTTCACTAATTTGAAATTAATGAAGTTATGGGTACTACGAGTATCAATCAAAATTATTACCTTCTCCTTTTTATATACACTTCTATCGTGAGGGTTTTTGGAGTATTGATGCTAGCCAATGCATGAAAATATATTGTTGGATTAGTGTCAACAAGGATGATGGCCTAAAACTCAACAATGTTTGGAAGCTTGTCACTAACCAATTAAAGAAAATATATAATTATATTTTCCAATGTACAATAGAGTCGACCTCACTTTACATGCTACTGATCACGTATTTATAATATCAGATCATCCTCATTTCCTCTCATCTCGATAACAACATTAATGATCCCCTGTAGATGGACTCATTTCTTTGAAGTTTGAAATGTCAAGTTTTAAAAAACTCCATGCTAGTTTCCTCGAATCCACTCTATATTAGCATCACACTTGTAACAATGGACTCAATAGTCTCTTATAGTTATAGGTCTTGTGATGGTTCCAGTTCTTGATTTTCTTCCTCTTCACAATTTATGTAGAATAATTTCTTATCAAGGCATTTATGCCCCTTACTGCACTTGCTATCACAATTGAAACATAGTCCCTTTTCTCTTCTTTCATCCATTTTCTGACATGTCAACCTCCCAGGTTGAGTGAGGTTAGATGAGGGAGCATGGTGCTTTCTATAATTGCTAGTGGCCACCTTCTAGTAGCCATATTTTTACCTTTAACTTTCCTTTCAAAACTGAAAGTATGCTCTAAGGATTTGGGTTCGAAGAGACACACCTCATGTTGAAAGTTCTCCTTTAAAGTTCCCATAAAGAGATAAAATAAATTATCCTTTGGAATGTTCTTTAACCTGAGACTTAGTTTTTGGAATTATTGAATGTTCTCTGTAATTATACCTCTTTGTAGAAGATTTATCAATTGAATAAAGAATGTATTGTTTGTATTATCCCCATAAAGTGTTATCAATTCAACTATGAAAATGGACTAAGAGACAATATAATAATTTTACGTTCACAAAGTCATTGATACCAAACAAATTGATCATTTTCTAAATACAAGGATGAAAGAGTTAAATTTTGTAAGGTTATCACTTGGTGAGATAAAATAATTTCTCCATATAGAACATCCATGTTATAGGATCTTTACCATCAAACTTCCTCATATTGATTTGCAGAATTAAGTAGTTTCTGGGTGCCAAGTGGAACCCCCTATGAAGAGAATCTTGGAGTGATGAATAATCATGATTCTAGGGCTCAATATTTATTTCCTCTACATTTTCATGATCTCCTTGCATCTTGGTGTCTCCTTTAGGGAATATTTCATCTAGGGTATGTAAGAACATGGTTGACATGGAAATTTTCAATTATTCCATCTTTTTATTCATCGTTTGTTCCATGAACTTTTGTAATTGTTTCATATTTTTTATCCATATCTCTTTTAATTTCTTATTTCACATCTAATAAATGAGCCTTTTTCAACAGAGTTTCATCCACTTCCTTAAATTGGTTCTCCAATTTCGATAGTTGGTTATGTATCTCTTCATTTTCTTCATGGATCATGGATGAGCTTTCTGGAGGTTTAATTGGTGATGTAATTTTTGGAACACCCTTATCCATGTGGAATAACAATAATGATACTCTTATTTTTCTCTTTATCACAAATCTTGAATCAACAAAAACAAATCTTCCAATCAAAAGTTATGCCAATTGTGCCCCCGAGGTGTAGGTGTTATATCCCTAAATTGCCCTACACATGCATACATGGCCTTGGCCCTCTTACTTGCATTTTTTTCCAAATCACTGTTGAGTATCTCTTCTTAAAAAACATTTTTTAGAATATGTACGCGTCCTGCACCATTATTTCCCGCATACATATGCTTGCTGCACCATTACATCCCATGTATGCTTGCAAAAGTTGCAAAAAATAAAAAAAGTTGCAAGGAATTCGTTGAAATTGACGGGCTATTGGAAGTTTCCCAACTAATCCACCTCCTATAGTCCGTCACCCAACCAAATATCCATCCTTTTGTCATATAAAAGGAGGTGTTGGGGTCTCATTTCATACCTAAGCATAAGAACAGTGAAACTCTGCCCGATTTCAGTTCCCCTCCTTGCCCAAGATATTGTTGCCTTTTGTGAGAAATTTCCTCAGCATTCCCTCATCAACCCCTTCTTCCTCCATTTAACCCATTCCCTTTCATAGAAGAGATTAGAAGGTTGATAGAAGAATTTCATACAAGGTGCACTTGGATCATGAAAAAGAGGTGCCCAGACCAGGTTCACAGAACGATGGCCGAATTAGATTGTAAAGGTACAGTATTTGTATTATGAATAAAAGAATCACATTTTCCTATCCCAAATTGTGATGTATTGAGTACTTTTGTTGATTTATGCTTGACATTCTAACATCTAACCCTAACTTATATATCGAATATCATGCTTGTAGTTCTTTGTTTGTCAATATTTGGATGCAGTTCGTCCCTGGGAGGAGACGTTCAGTCAGTGGAATTTCCAAGCGCGAGGAGATCATCACAAGACATGGGATTAGAGTTATAGTTACCCAATCTCTTCTCTCTTTGATTTCTATACATTAGTTTTGGTATGTTTGTGGTAGTATAGAGAATTGATTAGATTTTACATGGTTATTATCTATGCCTACATTATGAACCCTGGTGTAGTTAAAGGGGGTTTTCCTGCTAGTAGAACCGGTGACCATATTGGGGAAGCCTCTAGGGTTTTTTAGGGGATTTTGGGTTGTTTGATTGGTTTGTTTTCCTTTCAAGTTTCTTTCAAGTTTTTTGAGTCTGTCAAGGGATTATGGTCACCTTCAGGTGCAATACCAGTTTTCCATGCCCTGTAATATTGCCTGCTCTTTTCTTTTTTTGAAAATATATAGAGGTTTACGTGACCTTTCTTGGGTCATCCCGTGTACATACGTGCTTTGCACAATAAACTATCTGCGTACATACGCAGGTTGCTGATGCAACAACCCGCATCTTTGTTTCAAGAAATTTTTTGAAAAAGAGGGAGTTTTCCTCTTTCGTGATTGAATTTCACACTTATTGGGGTTTTCTTGGATCAGTCCAGAGTCTATGTTTACAGCCATAGTCCAGAGTCCAGAGTTCAGTTTACTTGTTTTATCGATTTTCTTGTGTTTACTTTTAAAAGGGTTTTAAGCAAGTTGTTGAATTGTAGATATGCATTCTTAGTTTCTTGATTGATTCCCTGTGATCCGCAGTGGGACAAAGATTTGTTTCAGTCTTGTTTTACTGTTCTTTTTACCCATTTTACTTGCTTTGAAAAAAGAAAAAGATTTATTTTATTTTTTCTCTTGAAGGAAATTTCTAAAAAAAAAAAAGATTTCCTTTTTTAGTTTGGTAAAGTAGTTAGAGTTGGTTATTTGCAAAAAAGGAAAAAGACTTTGTTTTTTAAGTTATTTCTTGATTTCTTGAAACATAAGTAGCTTGTAGTCAAGCAAAAGTACGTTTTAGGTTTTCTTTACAAGATCTTGAAAAAGTTGGTTACGAAGAGTTAGTTATAAAAATTTGCTTTTGCATTAGAAGCAATTTTGCTTTCAAGTTTCGTATTTTTTCTCCTCTTTTTCGTCTCTTATAACATCATTAGTTTCACCACCATATCCCTGTGAGTAAATCAAGCCATTAAAAATAATTCTTAATCTAAAATAAACTAGACTTTTTATGTTTGTAGGGTCAACCGACTAGTTTAGGGTTAGGGCCTTGAATTAGGTTGGAGAGGAAACTCTTCAAGGCCATTAAATAAAACATTGGAGTCTGAGTTAGGGAGTGCTTAAATCCAGTGTCGTAAAATTTATCTGGGACCCCCCTCTAACACAAGGGATAAAAATGAGGTCGCGTGAGGAAAGGCAGTGGAGATAACCCCTCCAAAGGTGGACTAAAGGTAGTGGGGAATGCATATTGAGGATATGTCTTGGGAGTACTATCGACTGCATTTTCCTACGGATATTCATGGACCTCGAATCCATTCGATATCCTCTATTGTATTTTGGACCATTTTCTCTTGATACCCTTGATATGTTTCAAACTTGTTATCCTACTCATTGCGATCTTCTCGGCTGTCGACTATACCCGCCTGGTGACTAACTATGAGCTGGCAACTTAGTTGCCCATATTCTAGGGGCTTACACGGGTGACTCCGAGAGTATACCATGTTACCTAGGGCAGACGTCAGGTCACACTTCACAGAGTATACTTGGAGGGTGATTTCATGTTCTAGTTGCACTTACACCGGTTATTTTCTCTAGTGTTGATTGTCATAACTATCCTTCCTACTAGATAGTTCACTACTTGGTTTGCCTTCTAGGAAATTTTTAATGTGTTCTTGGTGATTAAACGCTAGTTAAGCCTTATTGTTTCAGTTGATCATTTTACAAGGTGGAATATCAATAGCTCCGTCGGTCGCGAAGGCTTCAGGGCCTATCATCAGTTACATTGGAGCCACCTCTGCCACCATTACAGAGAAGAATTGACTAACAAGGGTCGTTCGAAGCAACCGGGCCATAGGAAATTGTGCCTGAGCCTGCTACGCGAGGTCACTATTTGACTCCGGAGGAACCTAGTGTTTTTTACCTTGGGGAGGAAGCTCTCGAGCTAGCCAACCCTCCGATTACTGACTTGTTAGTGTCAATCTTAGTACAAGTTGTTCCTCTTGAGGTGACGCCTTCTGAGCGCCAGTTAGTTTTACAAGTGGCAATGGAAGAAAATGTTTCTACTTTGTCTGAGAGTCATCATACTCTCGTTTCGTCTACTACCACAGGGGACATCTTGCCTCCTCTCCCACCTTCGCTAGTCTGTACTACAGTGGTCTCGACTCCCTCTACTTCAGGAAGTGGTTTGATACCGTCATCAGCGGCGACCACTGCTTCGTTTACCCATAGTGCGACGGGCCCTCCATTCTCATATGGGAGTTTGGCTTTGATTCGAACTTAGTTCTTACCTACTCCACCTTACATACCATGGGTATGGGGGCAGGGAGCTCAAACGCTCCCATGAAAGTCTCAATCAGGGGCACTTCATTCCCCTTTAATGATATCCCTTACGATGGGGGTCATATACCTCCTTTGTCCCCCTCGCTCAGTGGTGCTTTCCAGTAACCCATCAGGCTGAATGCTAATTATAGTTTGTTTAGAGCAAGAATTTTAGGACCTTCATCTTACACAATGTCGGTGGGATCGATTTCTTTCTCTTTGCTCATTGCGTTTGGGAACAATGCTTTTTCTTCGGTTGGAGGAAACCCTGGTTTTGGAAAACATAACCCTATGCATGGTATTATTCCTTCACAGGGAGCGACGACAAGATTTTTCTCCTCTCAGGGGATTTGGAATCCTTGGCAAGGATCAGTTCCCTCACAAGGGATGTCAGTCGGGGGCAACCCCTTCCATGCTCAATGGAACCCTGGGTAGGGTTCCGTACCTATGCATGTCGGATCGGATGAGGGCATCCCCTTCCAAAATCCTTGGAACATAACGCAAGAAGAAATCCACGCGCAAGCTATGTCATCCAATTACGGGAGTCAGTCAATGATAACCCAACAAACACAGTTTCTGTACCCTAGTCAAGGCCACGGTTTCTACCAGAACCCTAGCCCACGGTCCAACTTTTCTTGGCAACTTGGTGCTAGTCAAACTCTAGCACCCTCTTTTCTTGTACATAGTACTCAACCTAAACTACCATTGCTGGCAACGCTACACATGCCAGACTTGTCAATATTACTCAACGACCCAATTTTTCATGACCTGCGTTGGTCCCCCATGCTGATTAAGTTTCCCTCAGATATTCTAAAATTTGGAGGCAAGCCTGGCGAATATCCAAGTGATCACTTGATAACCTTTCACTTATGGTGCTCGTCAAACTCACTGCGATATGACTCTGTCCAGTTGCACCTTTTTCAACACGCTCTTATCGGGGGTGTCGCAAAATGGTATATTGAGCTCGACTGCTCAATGTATTCTTACTTTAATGATTTGGCAATGGTTTTTTTGAATCATTTCCAGTTACCCGTGAGATATGATGTCGGCATCGAATTGTTGTCCAAATTTGAGCAAACCAAGGTCAACCATATCTCTAATCATATACGAGAATGGCAGTGTTGAAAGAGCTTGATTAAGGTCTAGGACCCTTTGGATTTCTTCTTGGAGTGGTTCATGAAGTCTTTGGTGCCTTGAATCTCTAAGGACGTAGTGAATTCTAGAGTGTTTACAGAGGAGGAGGCAATAATGAGAGTGCAACAGCTTGAACTAATCTACTCTCAATATGGCATGCTCTATGAGATTTTTCCAGACGCGTCGTGGTCTATTCTTGATAAGACCAAGAAAAATTTTGGACCCCGTGTTGATGGTATTGTGGGCTCCACACAAGGAAATTCCATTGATTTTTTGTCAAATCAATTGCAACAATTGTCGATACAACATGTTGTGGCCAGCTAGACCTCGATTTCGGCTACTCCCCCTACCCAAATGTCGGATGTACATAGTGTGCAGTCGACAAAATTGAATGCCAACCAGTAGCCTGAGGGAAAGAAAAAATAATGGAACAAGAAGGGTAAAGGGGACAAAAAGGATACTAACAATGTTGGCGGGGGGGAAACGGAGAAGAGAAAGTCGAAGTATCTATGTAATATTTGCATGGAGAACCACCTGACTCATCTATGCCCTCGACTTGTGGAATCTCAGAAGCTATTGGCGCAGCAACATCATGTTGTGTTGACGAACCCATTTCCACATGGGAAAAACATGGCTCAAGCTTCAACATCCTTGAGCACTGAAGGGGGCAGTCAGGGACCCCCCGCGACTACCAATACCAACCCGGTCACAAATGTTTACATGATGAATTTTGAGGCTCATATAGTGACCAAGGCTCAAGATTACAGATTTCATAATCTTTTGAGAAGGGCAGAGAAGCCACGAACCCACCGACTCCTCTCCAGATTGAGAATATGGCGGGCGAAACAATGACTCACATCCCAAAAGCAGTGTTTAAAAAGGCTTCTCATAATCTGAACGCAAGGGTTTCCCAGAACTACTCCGTTGTGGAGGATTTGGCATAGACCCCTTGCGCGATGTCTGCTTTGGAAATCCTCCAAAGTTTCCCCTCACAGAGGAAATCTCTCTTGTCTTCCTTGGGATCGACAGAGACTTGTAACACAGGAGCGATCATTTTTTATCCACTGGTCTTATTTACCAAGTTACATTTCAGATAGTAGTGGCTTATACCATGAAATATTTTACTCGGAATATTTTTCATACAGTGGTTGACGAGGGTGCCTCGACTTGTGTGATCCCGTTGGCGTGTTGGAATGCCATTGGAAAACCTGGTTTTTCTCCATTGCCTATGTTGCTTATGGAATTTGACGGTCGGTTGTTCAGACCAGATGGAATAATTCCTTCTTTCCCCATTCAGTTGGGAGGAAAGACCGTTTGTGTCAAATTTTAAGTGGTCGATGTGCCTCTCGACTACAACCTTTTGTTAGGAAGGAGTTGGACATATGTCATGCATGTAGTGGTTGCTACAATTTTTGAGCTCTTGTGTTTTCCACACGAGGGTTGGGTTATGACCATTGACCAGTTGTCCTTCTCCCATCCTAACCCTTCATCAAGGGATTTTGTGGTCCCGATGATTGATAATCCACAACCCAACACTATCAACTTAGGTGCTTGTTTGTTTCCGTCATTGATGGGAACTTTTGATTACCCGCCACCTTCTAGCGATGTTAAGCTTATATAGTATGTCCCTGACCAGCCTAGGGCTGCTATTTTTCAGGTGTCGTCATTTCGAACGACTTACTTTAACGATTTGTGGACTCTACCTTCCCCATCAGCTTCGATGGAAGGGACAGGGCATTATGGCATGGCCATTCCCTTGCCCGCGGCTGAGGTTGCATACAACATTTTCCAGCAAGCTTCGACCAACCCTGATCTAGCTCTCGCATAGGAGTGAGATCCAGTTCTAGAGCCAATTTGGGCTCAAGGTTCTATTGACACTACAAATCCTTTAGACCTGGTATTTCCCTCCAACGAGGCAATTCTTGAGGCATTTACTGGTCCAGACAGACCCTGGGATTATCTTCATCATAGATCTTAATTTCTTCCCAAGTTAAGGAGAATAGAGGCAGGAGAATTTGTTTCGGTCGTGAATTGTGATAAGTCTTGTCCTATTAATCCTCTGGCTACGCACAATGTTTATGTCGACGGTAATATGGTGAGTATCGCTAAAAATATTCCCATAGATATATCCAGAACCCCTGGCGTTGTGGAGAAAGTTTTCATCGAAGCGGAATGCTCCCCCGAAGAGATTCGAATTTATACAAATTTATTTAAGGAATTATGTGACGTTTTTTCTTGGTCTTACGAGGAAATGCCAGGAATAGACCCAAGAATTGTCGAGCATGAAATAATGACTTATCCCGATGCCAAGTCAGTCCGACAGAAGATTCGTTCGATGAATCCTCAAAAAGAGGCAGCAATTAAGGCTGAAGTAGTGAAAATGCTTAAAGTCAATTTTATCTACCCCGTACAATTGACGGAATGGATGTCAAACCCAGTCTCGGCTAAAAAGAAACGGGATATGATTCGCGTGTGCATGGAATTCCATGACTTGAAAAAGGCATGTCTGAAAGATAATTTTCCCACCTCTTTCATCGATCAGATTGTCGATGAATGCATTATATGTGAGTTCTTTTCATTCATGGATGGTTTTTCAGGATACAACCAGATTCAGATCAAACCCGAAGACTAGCATAAAACAACTTTTATTTGTCCTTGGGGCACATTCATGTATCGTAAGATGCATTTTGGCGTTAAGAATGTAGGAGCCACCTTTTAGTGGGCCATGTCATTTTATTTTCATGACCATATACATATATTCGATGTATATCTTGATTATCTCGCATCACGCTCTCGCAAGAGATCTAATCATCGTGCTCATCTTCGACTAATCTCTGAATGATGTCGCTACTATCGAATTTGCTTGAATCCCAACAAATGCAGCTTCTTCTTGATGTCAAGTCGTCTCTTAGGTTTTATTGTTTCGAAAACAGGGATCATGGTCGATCCTCTCTAGGTTGAGCCGATAAATCAATTGCCTCTCCTGTGCACAATACGCCAGCTTTAGAGCTTACAGGGGAGAGCAAACTTTCTTTGACGTTTTGTCGTGAATTACGCCGAGATCACTAAAGGGTTTATGCGTCTCTTGAAAAATGGAGTCCCATTATGTTGGGACGAAGCCGCTCAGCACCCTTTTGAAGCATTGAAACGTGCTCTTACGTCTGCCCCTCTACACCAACCACTTGATTATAATATAGATTTCTTGTTGTACTTGGTTGCTGCGGAGTCGACCATCGGCATGGTCTTGGTTCAACAGGATTATTTTCTCGAGGAGCATGTTATTTATTACCTTAGTTGAGGCATCGTTGGGCTGGAACTCAACTATTCTCACGTTGAGAATCTTTCTTTGGCAGCAGTTCATCTTTTCCAATGGTTTCGTCAGTATATTTTGCTTCGCAAGACCACCGTCATTGTCGTTGTGAACCCTTTCCAATATGTGTTAACACGACGGGTCATTGGCCGAAATATCAGTATATGGATTGTAATCCTCCAGGAATTTGACTTGGATTTTGTTTTCGTGAAATCCAAAAAGTCATTGGTCTTTGTCGAACTTATTTCAGAACTATTGGTCGAGTCTAGTGATATTACGCCCGAAGAATCGCCTATTAAAGGAGATATTTTTCTAATCGCATCTTTGGACCCCTGGTATGGAGATATACTAGTCTATCTCTAGACTTTGAAGTTCTGTGTTTCTACTTCCCACGATGAGCGTCGACGAATTCACCATCAAGCATGAAACTATCTCATACTCAATGACACTTTGTATCATCGAGGTGTAGATTGCATTCTTCGTCGGTGCCTTATCCATGAAGAAGCGGAGCTCGTTTTGAACGAATGCCACACTTGAGCATGTGGTGGTCATTTTTCTGGGTTGGAAACAACCCAAAATATTCTACGTATAGGTTACTTTTGGCCTTCATTAATCAAGGATTGTGTTGAGGTAGTCAAGAAGTGCCACTCATGTCAGATCTTCTGTCGAAATTTGAGGGCACATCATGCTCCTATGTTTCCTGTCATTGTTGTTGGTCCTTTCACCAAGTGGGGGATTGACTTTACTACATGTCACTCGACTTCATCCAGGGGGCATCGTTACATCATCGTAGTGGTAGACTACTTCACGAAGTGGGTCGAGTCTATGCCAACATTTAACAATGATGGTGAAACAATGACTCTTTTCATTTTTAACCATATAGTAGCAAGGTTCAACATCTCGAAAGAGATTTTCATTGACCATGGAAGTCACTTCCAAAACAAAATGATGACCGATTTAATATCAAATATTGGGTTTAGGCAAGAACATTCATCTCCTTATTAACCACAAGCGAATGGTCAGGTTGAAGCTGTGAATAAGTCTCTCAAGACTATTCTTCAACGGACGATCAATTATGCCAAGTGAAATTGGCATTTGATGTTATACTCGGTGTTTTGGGCCTACTGAACGTCTTTGTAGACTGCCAACATTTTTTCACCTTTTCAACTCATATACGGGTTGGAAGTAGTCTTACCTATAGAGTGTCAGATCCAATCTTTAAAGTTGTCAGTGGAATTACTGCCAGACACTTCACCGCTTGAGGAACACCTAATATATCTCGAGCAGCTTGATGAGCAACATAGTGATGCATCCTCAGCCAATGAGGCTCATAAGCAATGAGTCAAGTGTCAGTACGATCGGTCTGTTCATCCTCAAATTTTCTTCAAAGGAGATCTTGTCATGGTCTATGATCAAGATAAATATCCCCTGGGGGAATGCAAGTTCAAACCCATGTGGTTCGAACCGTTCATTGTGAAATAAGTCTTGAAGAAGGGAGCTTATCGTATGGTTGACTTTGAAGGAAATTCCTTCACGGAGCCTAGAAATAGGCTCTATATTAAGAAGTATTACTCTTAGGTTGGTCACTTGGGTGACTTCATGTACATATGTATATTTCTTATACATTTTTTGTCTTTTTGTTTTGTGGGCGTGTAGTTATTTATGTCTTATTTTTCACTGTGGCATATGTCAAGTGAATTGGAGGTGTTTTTTGGCTTCGCGGATGGCACTAGCCAACACACTTGGAGGCTTGCTTCCACAGCTTGGGTGATTTCCACACCTGGAGGCCAGTTGCTATCTTTCGAAGGTATTTTTCTAGGTGATGCCACAAGAAATGTTGTCAAGTACAATGCAGTGATAGAGTTTCTTCGTGATACTTTGTCGCATGGCATTTCTCACCTTCGGGTCTACCTAGATTCTCAGTTGGTTGTGTCTCATTTAAATGGGGTTTACCACATTTATGATCCCACTCTTCACTGATGATTCCTTAGGGTACGACTCTTAGAACGTTATTTTGATTATATTATGTATATTCATGTCCCTAGGAGATTCACAACTTGGGTGATTTTCACACCTGGAGGCCAGTTGCTATCTTCTGGAGGTATTTGTCTAGGTGATGCCACAAACAATGTCATCGAGTACAACGCAGTGATAGAGTTTCTTCGTGATTCTTTGTCGCATGGAATTTCTCACCTTCGGGTCTACCTAGATTCTCAACTGGTCGTGTCCCAGTTAAATGGGGTTTACCGCATTTATGGTCCCACTCTTCACTGATGATTCCTTAGGGTACGACTCTTAGAAAGTTATTTTGATTATATTATGTATATTCATGTCCCTAGGAGATTCAATCACATGACAGATACTCCATCTAATCTCATATTAGATTGGCATGTTGCACATACATAGAAAGAGAAGCACACACATACACATGTACATACATTTATAAAAAATGTGATCCATAAGACAAGTAAGATGTAAATATATATATATATATATATCAAAAAATGTGTCACGAGTACATAGGTGGGCATCAACGCCTCAAAAATAAGTTTCGGTATACATTGTTGGGCTTATGCCCTCAAAAACTACATGTGCAAAAGGTGCCCTTGATACATATAAAGTCTAGCCTATCTAAGCATGGGGCCTATTGGCCCTGCCATAATGCAAGATGACATTGGCTAAATGCTGGAAAAGTTGGACCCACATCCATGGCACCCCCACTACATGAGGTTGCATGGAAGGCGGGAGATCCTCGATCTCGACCATGGGTACTGTACGAGTAAGCATTGTCAAGTTGCGCTCTACCTGTCTCAAAAATCTCTCAGCCTCTTCAACTGGAGGTCCCTCTGCAGCTCCTGGTCCATCGACTGTTGTTGGTCCTGCCTCTAGTCGAGTATGTCGCCAAGTCCTCATGAAGTCTGTTGGGTGCACTAGTCCCACATCTGTACATCACAGATACACAAGAGTCAGTACTCTGTACACACATAAAAATGATATATATAAAAATAATTAAAAATTAAATAACTTTGAAAACATGTTACCTATCTCTCCTTGCTCCTCTCTATGAGGCATGGGCATGTTTGGATCCCTAGAAAAGTTGATTCTGGCATAGGGTTATTCCTCTATCGCCGGAATATATCGTGCCCACCAGTCAAAAAATGTGTCATCGAAGGCCTCTATGGTCCTCCCTCCCCCCTTTCGTGGCAGTAATGTTGCCCATCTGCATATTGTCAGGAAGGAGGCCAGATGCCCCCACACAGTCTCTCTCAGACTGAGACTAGGTACTCTCGAAGAAGAATAATGCGAATATAATAGCTCCAAACCTGAAGTTCTTGTTGTTGCGTTTTGGACACTCTGTCAACTGTCTCTTCATGCATGTGAGAATGGTCATACTCCTGTCAAAGATATGTGCCTCTTGGCACTAAATATCACAATGCATGTGTGCCTGGGAGGCCTGGTGAAGGGCCGCGGATCTAGTAATCCGCCCAATCAGTAGTAACATCACTCGCAGATTCAAGCTTGTGATCTTGTGAATCGACACTTGAGAACCTACCTTCTTAGTGTCGGCTTCACAGTACATCCGGATGTAGTCCTCAATGTTAAAAGGACCAAGGGAGAATGTCTACATATTGGCTAGTTCCCCTCTCCTCAAGAGGCCATTCAGGAAATAAATATCCTCAGTCGTTGGAGTCAATGATTGTCCCTCTATCATAAATTCCTTTGCATCTAGATGCCAGTAATCAACTAGGGAATTCAACA
>SNQJ01S0054622.1:62234-75090 GCA_010110895.2 Picea sitchensis
ATGGTCATACTCCTGTCAAAGATATGTGCCTCCTGGCACTAAATATCACAATGCATGTGTGCCTGGGAGGCCTGGTGAAGGGCCGCGGATCTAGTAATCCGCCCAATCAGTAGTAACATCACTCGCAGATTCAAGCTTGTGATATTGTGAATCGACACTTGAGAACCTACCTTCTTAGTGTCGGCTTCACAGTACATCCGGATGTAGTCCTCAATGTTAAAAGGACCAAGGGGGAATGTCTACATATTGGCTAGTTCCCCTCTCCTCAAGAGGCCATTCAGGAAATAAATATCCTCAGTCGTTGGAGTCAATGATTGTCCCTCTATCATAAATTCCTTTGCATCTAGATGCCAGTAATCAACTAGGGAATTCAACAATCTGGGTTGTGCCCTCATAAAAGGACACTGGAAGAACTTCCATAGCCCGCATTGTTTCAATCTGGCAATGGAGGCAAGGTCCTCTTTGACCAATATGTCTATATCCTCATGTTCCCTCTCCCTCCAGTGGACATACATCATGTTTCGTGTCAATTTAAAGGGAGTTAGCTCTTGATTTTTAATTTTTTCCAAGATTTTGAGGGTGTACACGGGTTGTTTTGGCCTCGATCATGTATGTACATGGGTAGAGTGTTTTCTTCATGAGTACATACACGGGCTGTCCTTGGACAACCCGCGTACACTCAGAGCCTCTCTTTTTAAGAGAGTGTGCCCCCTCAAAAACAAAAATAAATGCATAATTAATGAAAGGAAATGTAAGAGGGATGCATTTGTACTTACTTGGTCCAAGCAGAATTTCATTTCATCCACTAAAGCTCATGGAATCAACTTTTTTAGAAAAGGGGATTTTTCTCCTTTTAGTCAATTTTCAAAATGCAATGATGAAAATGAGTTGTCATCTTCTATTTATAGACTTTTTTTGCCCTTTTTGCCACTTTTTCGACCCCCTTTGTCATTTTTCCTGGCTTGGAAATCATTTGGTTCTGATTCTAAGTTTCTTATTGGATGTTATGGTACAATTTTTCTTTTTGGTTTGGTAACCTTTTGGGGGATGGGTCACTTTTTGGTATCCTTTGGTAAAAGTCATTTTTTCCAAATTTTTGCATATAAGTTAGGATTTCGTCTTCACTTTCTGTATCTCGTTGTCTTTTCCTCTTTGCCATAGGATCAAACCCACTGAAGTGCAACACGACACCTTCATTGTTGCTTTAGAAGTGTCATAATTAGGTGGTAGAGCCTACATTTATATGGATTCCCTAGGTAGATCCTGGTTTCATTTTGGCGTCCATGTTTTCAGTAATGACTATAGGCCCAGGAGTCCTTGTTAGTCTTGTCATGATTACGATATTGAGCCTCATTCACTCAATGCAGCATCATTATTGGCCTCACCCTCGAGACTCCCAAATGAGCATGCTTTGTTGTCTTTCAAGCTCTCTTTACAATTCGAAAGAAACATCATACGAGACTGTATTTATTCTTTTCGATCTTGTCTGGATTAAATGATAAAAGTAACCCCTTGGAGTCTTCTTTAAGCCCTTTTCAAACTCTCTAAACATGAAAATATTGTCAAGCGATCTTGTTTCCCTTCACGCTCGCCAAACTCAAATTTGAAGGCACATTTTTTCGGCAGTAGTTTACCCCTTTTTCGGTCTGGACGGTCAATTTCATGAATAAAGGTATGCTCTAGGAACTCCAGTTTGCTAGAAGAGTATTCTCAGGCATAAGTTTAACCCTTTTTTGGGCCTGAGGGACTAAATTTTCTAAAAAGGAACATTCTCCTTGGTTTTGGTTTATCACCTTTTTCGGGCCTTGGGGATTACTTACGAAAAAGGAACCCCCATGGAATCCATAGTTAATCTCTTTTTAGACTCCCTAAAATTGAAAAGATCTTCGAGTGACCTTGTTCCTTCACACTCGCTAAATTGGTCCAGAAGAACATCTACTGGCATGAGTTTAACCCTTTTTCCAGCCTGTATATTATAGTGGAAAAAGGTACACCTCGGGAGATTCGTCTCACCGGTATAGTTCTCCTCAGTAACTTTTATACTTTTTTGAGCTAAGGATACCAAACCCAGAAAAAGTTGTGAGTCCATAGTTAATCTCTTTTCAGACTCCTTAAAATTTAAAAGATTGTTGAGTGATCTTGTCTTTGTCACTCTCGTTAAAATGGTTTTGAATAGATGTCTTTTCGGTACAAGTTTAACCATTTTTTGAACTGACTAGACTATCTCCGAAAAAGGTACTCCCTGGAGTCTTATTTTACATTTTTTCAGACTCTCTAAACTTGAAAAAACTACCGATCTTACCTTCTCTGTGCTCGTTAAAATTACATTGAAGGAGGTTTCATTGTGTCTTGTTTAATCGCATTTGCATCTCTACGTCTTTGGCCTAATGTCGGCTCCATGTTGCTCTCAACTGAACCTTTGAAGCATGCCTTATATGCAAGCCTTGTAGCACTTTTTGCCTCTGCAACCTGACACCTTGACCCATGGAGGAATTTTCCCCAAGTGTCCTTTTCCTGCACATGTCTCCTTGCTCTGAGAATTAGTATGTTCCTTGCACTTGGAACTAGTATGCTTACTTATGACACTCGTTCCTCCTTTGTAACGTAGCATTCTTTAAATTTTTTTCAAGCTCTTTAAAAAATTGAAAAAGACAAAAAAATCAAATATCCCAAAAAGAGGGGACAAGAAATATGTATTTTTCTTCGGCACACAAAGAGTCACCCTTGGAAAAATCACATCCTTTTGTTTGTTTGCCAAGAATTGGGATCTAGTAAGACCTTAGGAAGTTGTTTTCTCTACATAGAGTTGTGTTCTCCTCTATTTGGTTACTCTTCCCAACACATGGAGAGTTTGTGTTGCCTCTTGCATCATGAATTTATGTCAATGTCATGCTTCCTGAGTATGATTATATTTTGTGCTTTTGTCCAAGGGAATTTTCACCCAACCTGAG
This sequence comes from Picea sitchensis, assembly GCA_010110895.2. NCBI lineage: Eukaryota > Viridiplantae > Streptophyta > Pinopsida > Pinales > Pinaceae > Picea > Picea sitchensis. The sequence continues at coordinate 65,186 of SNQJ01S0054622.1, forward strand.
TCATAATTTATACAGTTTGTCTCTTGACCTCGTGAGTCGGCCATCCCAAGAGTCCAGTCAAGTCCTAATTCAAAATCGATGAAGTTCTCTACCTGATGTTCGATATTCCCATGTATTTTCCTGACAAGTCATCGAATACCTCATGGTAGTGAATTCATACACTCACATTGTACTCCTACCTGAGTTTTGAAGATCTTGAAGTTGTTTCTCAATCTCTGAAGGCCTCATCTCCAGCCATCAGGCATCACTAGCTTCTTGAAGATGGATACTATATTTGTATATCTTTGATTTTGAGATGTAGATCCATTGTGTATTGCTCGCGACTACACTTTATATAGTTATATGACATGGATCTTGGAAACCATGATTTATTTCATCCTAAGCATGGGCATGCCCGCCTTAGAGAAACAATTGTTGTTTTGCAAATGACACCTCCCAAATTCTGGTCCCGGGCTCACTCGTTTTCGTACATTGGTAAAGATATTATAATGTATTTTGGCCATTGGTTGATCTTTTGACCTCACACATTAGGGGGAATATGTTATAGCCCTAAATTTCCCTACACATGCATGCATGGCCTTGGCCCTCTTACTTTAATTTTTTTCCAAAGAACTGTTGAGTATCTCTTCTTAAAAAACCATTTTTTAGAAGATGTACGTGTCCTACACTATTACTAATCACATACATATATGCTTGTTGCACCACTATAGCTTTCGTACATACTCTTTTTGCACCATTACATCCTGTGTATGCTTGCAAAAGTTGCAAGGAATTCATTGAAATTGACGGGCTATTGGAAGTTTCCCAACTAATCCACCTGCTATATCCTGACACCTGACCGAATAACCATCCTTTTGTCATATAAAAGGAGGTGTTGGGGTCACATTTCATACCTAAGCATAAGAACAATGAAACTATGCCCAATTTCACTTCCCCTCCTTGCCCAAGATATTGTTTCCTTTTGTGATAAATTGCCTCAGCATTCCCTCATCAGCCCCTTCTTCCTCCATTTAACCCATTTCCTTTCATAGAAGAGATCATAAGGTTGCGAGAAGAAGTTCATATAGGGTGCACTTGGATCATGGTGAAGAGGAGCCCGGACCAGGTTCGTGGAATGGTGGCCATCTTAGATTGTAAAGGTATAATCTTTGTATTATGAATAAAATAATCACATTTTCTTGTCCCAAATCATGATGTCTTGAGTACTTTTGTTGATTTATGCTTGACATTCTAACATCTAACCCTAACTTATATATGGAATAACATGCTTGTAGTTCTTTGTTTGTCAATATTTGGATGTAGGTCATCCCTAGGAGGAGACATGTAGTCAGTGGAACTTCCAAGCACAAGCATATCATCACTAGATGTGGGATTAGAGGTATAGTTACCCAATCTCTTCTCTCTTTGATTTCTATACATTAGTTTTGGTATGTTTGGGGTAGTATAGAGAATTGATTATCTTTTAGATGGTTATTCTCTCTACCTACGTTATGAACCCTAGTGTAGTTAAAGGGGGGGTTTTCCCACTAGCAGTAGGGCACTCGGTGATGGAGTGTATTGTTAAGGCACTATGTTATGTGAAAACACAAGTTCAAAACCCTGACTTACCTTGTGTGTCATGTATGGGGCATCGTGGACACACTTGGAGGTTATAGTGGTAGAAATTGGATAACACAACCACGTGTCATGCGAGTACGTGCCCGACTAGTTGTTGATTATTCCAGTTACAAAAAAAAAAGTTATGACAATTGTAAGTTGTGTTCCTTTAAAACCTTATTTTTGAGACTATATTTCTGGTTGACCTTTATCCTAATATGCCTCTGAAATTTCAACCATTATTAGTCTGAAATGTTGGCATGTAGTACATTGATATTTCTTCCCTACAATGCAAAAGGCTTGACCAAAATTTGATATGCCAAGTGAAAGTTATGGTAACTTTCCCAAAACTTGTTTATTCTTGGCCCTTTCGAGATAGCTAACCTGTATGCAATTTCATGTGTCCAATATTTCAGATATGATTCTGAAATTTTTACCTGAAATACTGTGATTTGTTTTCTTTCCAAGGGAACTAGTGGCACTCAATTTTGACTTTCCAAGTTTCAAATATGGAACTTCTGCCAAGAACACCTATTTAAAATTAGTTTTAGGACTAGTCAAATAATCTCAATTACCACAATCGAAATTATAATGTCTTAGAAACCAAAATTTTTAAACAAAGTACTTAGATATATCTCCTCAAACTCCTAAAAATTTAACATTATGAAACTTCACCAAAAAACATTATAGTGAAAATGACAAGATGAACCATTTAAAGGAGAAAAACCCTAGGATTGTATGTTATGATCCCACATGTTATGCACCAAACAAACAAAATAATATAAAGAGAGAGAGAGAACTATTCCATGCCTTGATAAAGGGAGAAGAATGAATTTGAAGCCTCTTTGAGGGGGAACATTCATTTTACAATTGTAACATCCCCAGGAACATTACTTGAGGAAAATACACATAAATTTGAAAATTTCTTCTGCTAATTAATTCATGTAGCCTACCAGCTATGAATTAAGCACATATTTAACTAGATTTGAATACCCATAATTAAATGCATCTATATCATTCTAAATGAACATAATGTATGCAAATAGTCATCTACAACATCACATAAAAACCATTCTCATACACATGATAAAATTCATAGCCATAGAACTCGTAAGATAACTTAGAAAATAGATAAACACTTATCTTTTTGAAAAAATTTGTGCAACTAGTTGCTTGGGAAGGACGTTCCACCCAACCATATACTTATTGTTCCAAATCTCAACAGCAATTCACCCCCGAGATGGGTCTAGGAATCCAAAAGAGAAGGGTATCTCTCACAGTCCACTCATAGCTTAAAATCCCACAACCAACTGGTATTCTCCTACAACTATCCCAAATTTCCTCTAGCTCTCTTCCCCTTGAGCTTCCCAACCCAAAAATGTACCCCTTCACTGCTCTCAGTCCATTGGGTGTCCCATTCGTTTATCAAGGTCTCTCTGGCACAAGTAACTAGGAATCTCTCTGTTGGAAACTCAAGGGAACTCACTGCTGGGAAAAATACCAAGAAAAATAACAACAACACTTGTTGTTATAGTGCAACTCACGCAAGAGTTCACTCTTCAGTCCTGACAACTTGGCTCTTCAATATTCATCTCCAAAATGCTCCAAAAATTCTACATCATGCTCTAGAATTCTCCCAACCTTCTTGGTCTAGCTCCAATGATCTTTTTCCTTGCTCTCCCTTGTTGTTCATGCCAAAACTCTATGTGAAAAAATGCATATTCTCCCCCATACGAATTTCCTCTATTTTCCCAAGATAATTGACTTCTCACTCTGCCCAATGTTGATTGTACTGCAGCCTCATGCGTCCAATAACTATGGATGTGACTTCTACACCCACCCCTAATAGGTATTCAAAGATTGGGCTCTCATACACAACCAAAAAATAGAATGTTGTCCCAATGATAATAAAAATAAAAAAATATGGGTTTGGATTAATACCCACAATTAATTTCTTCCCCGGTCCCCTCTTAGACACTCCTAGACATGCCCCTCTATTGTGGATTAATCATCCCCCATCTATGTCCATATTCCCAGCAACTGGTATCACATTATATTTATTAAAAACATAAAATACAATTTGCATATTACATTGTTTGGCCATATCCATATTCATGTCTACATTATGCATTAATTAAATTGGGGATTATAATGGGTATGTTACATTCTCCCTCCCCTAAAATTGTGTACTATCCTCGGTGCACAATACCATGCCGAAATACGTATACAAATTTACTTCATAATATTCAGAAAATAAAATTGTGAAATCTTTTTACTCTCCAATAGCAGTTCCAACCACAATACCTCATTTTTCTCAACTTGTTGACCCAAGGAATGTGCCCCTTTCACTTCCTTCAGTACATCGGTCTACACCATTCTTTTATTAGGGATATCAGCACAGGTGATCAAGAATTCTAAGATATGGCTCCAGAACTCTAGTTGTCCAAATATGGAGTCTTTCATTTTTATCTTTTGTTTTCTTCAAAATTGGCAAAAATTTGTGTGTATTCCTACTGCATAGTTTATTCATGCTCCCGTGTTTCATCTTCAGGACCGTAGTGGTTCCATTGAACCTTTACTATCCTTATGGCTTTATTCTGGAGCACTTTGGATTTTTGGTCCAGGATGTGTATTGGTTCCACCTAGAAATCCCCTTCATTTTCCACCTAGATCACAATCCAATCAATTATGTGGTTAGGGTCAGAAACATATTTCTTTAAAAATGATACACGAAATACATTATGTACTCTCATGGATGCCGGAAATGTTATCATGTATGCAATTGGCCCTATCTTTTCTAATATTCCAAAAGGCCCACAATATCTTGCTGCCAACTTTGGGTAGCAACCCAATCTTATCAAACTTCTTTTCGCTTTCAATTTTAGAAAAACATGTTCACCCACTTTTAAATCTCTAAAAACTATATTCTTGTGTACATAAAAAATAAAAATAAAAACCTGAGCAACCTTTGAATTATGCTTGATCTTTTCCATCTTCTCTTCCATTTCCCGCAACAAATTTGGCCCAATGATATCTTTGTCTTCTAGGTTATCCCATCTCACTAGTGTGTTACGCTTCCTACCATACAATGCTTCAAATGGGATTATTTTTTATGAGGCTTGATGCCCATTATTGTAAGCATATTCCACCAAGTGGATATAATCTTCCCACTTGATGGTTGGTTCATCACATACATTCTAAGCATATCTTCAATGACTCTATTAGTTCTCTTTGTTTTCCCATCTGACTCTGAGTTACATGTTGTATTTAGATTTAAGTTTGTTCCAAAGCATTTGAACAAACCTTTCCACAAATTTGATGTGAATTTTGGATCTCTGTCTGAAACTATTGCCTTAGGAACTCCATGAAACCTGAAAACTTCTTTCATGTAGATCTATGCAATGTTTTTTTCCTTGTGTGTAGTCTTCATAGGAATAAAATGTGCAACTTTTGTTAATTTATCCACCATCACCATGATGGAATCATGTTGCTTAACTGTCCTGGGTAGCTTAGTAATGAATTCAATTGTAACCACTTCCCATTTCCACTCAGGAATGGGTGATGGTTGTAGCAACCCCACTGGATGTTTATGCTTTGTTTTCACCTTCTAGCACTCTATAAAACTGGCTATGTAATTAGTGACTTCTTTCTTTATTCCTGGACAAAAGTATTGGCTTCTTACAGCTAAAATTGTCTTATGATATCATGGGTGCCTAGTATATGGCACATTGTGGATTTCCCTCAATACTGTATGTTTCACCTCTCTAGAATTTGGCACATATATTTTTCCTCTATATGTGAGTACTCCATCATCTTTCAGCTAATATTAATTAAATTTATGTTATAAAATGCCTTGTTGTAATGTTTCTTTTATTTTTACATATTGATGGTCTGAATTTGCAGCCTCCAAAATTATGTCTTTTAAATCTATGTTGAACATGCTAATGGCTGAAATATGCATTTCATGAGCCCTTCTGTTGAGTGCATCGGCCACCTGATTTTCCTTTCCTTTTATATGCTTAATTTCAAATTCATATTCACTCATAAATTCTAGCCATGTAGTTTGTCTGACATCTAATGTTGGTTGTCCAAACAAATGCTCTAGACCATAATGGTTTGTTATTAACTCAAATATTCTCCCCATAAGGTAATGTCTCCACATTTTTAATACATGAACAATAGATGTTAATTCCAAGTCATGTGTAGCATAATTCTTCTCATACTCCTATAATTTTTGGGACTCATAGCATACCACATTCTCTTTTTGAGTGAGGACTCAACCAAGCCCTTCCTTGCATGCATCCGTGCACACTACAAAATATTTATTTGGATCTGTAATATTTAATATTAGTGCCCTTGTTGAAATTTCCTTCAACTGCTGAAAAATTCCTTCACATTTGGGAGTCCATTCAAAATGCACTCCCTTCTTTTGCAAAGAAGTGATTAGGTTTGCAATATTTGAAAACCCCTTTATGAATCTTTGCTAATAACCATCAAGACCCATAAAAGATATGACCTTGTAACAAACATAATATATATATATATAATAAGTAATCATTAAATAATAATAATTAATACATCATAATGAAAAGACATGTCTATTAATGAAAGGGCACCCCTGCATGGGTATATATGGCCCTCATTGTCATTTTAATCAATCATCTTATTCATATTATTCTATATATATATACACATTATCCTAAATGGATTTCTTTATATTATAAGTATTTTGGATATTGCATGTATGAACTGAGTTGGTTCACCAAATTGGTATTAGAGCTTCATTTCTATCCTGGCCATTGGCCATATAGGCTTCCAGCCACACTGAAAAATCATCGGAGTTTCTCTTATCTGATCCTTGAACACCAACCGACCCTTGGCCATTAAAAAAATCGAATTTCGTTGGGAAAAAAAATTATTATTCCACTGCTATATGAGAAAATTTTTGAAGGGTAAAAAAAATTATTAATCCGCCAAAAAAAAAATCAAGTCAAGATTACAACTTGAATTTAATTGTAGAAATTTTGCAACAACCATGCAAATTATGCACAACAGAATTTGAAGTTGTCATATTATCCATTCAGTCTCACGTACAGTCAACGACCGCCAAATTAGCTACCAACCATCGTAACTTGTTGTAATACAGATTGACTTATGTGATAGTCGCCACTATACAGTTGATGGGTAAACTATATGTACTAATTTCCCTTAATTAAATTGTAAACCAGGGTAAGTAAACTTAGAGTTGTGACACAGTATGAGTCAAGGAAGAAACAAAAGCTAACAGAAAGATTAACTAGCTAAGATGATGGTTTATCCTAGGGATCAACATTCTTTGTTAATTTATAGTTCTACTTTAAAAGATGACTTTTAAAATCCAATTAAACAACATATTCTATGTTAAATATGCAAAGCAACCTTTAACTAATGAGCTTTAATCAATTCAGGACTATGAACTATTTAATCTAAGTAAGCAACTTTCTGAATGAACAAGCAATCTCTGAATAAGTAAACAATATGTCATAATTAGCTTTACAAGTGAACTCTATTCTTAAAGAAAAAACTCACAATTACTTTTATCTTGTAGGGAATAAACCTTATAATTACACCAATCTACCTAACTGAAAGCAAGAGTGTCGTGATAGTATTCAAATGTGATGATTGTGTTTACGGTGGCGAATTACATCACGATGGCATATAATCACTAATGAAAATTCAAATGGAATCAACTCGATGCTAACTTCTACAGAGAAATGCAGAGTATGGATAAGGCAGTCTATAGAAATATTTTCCATCGTAAAAATAGCATTAGATGTTCTTGTAATCCATATGGTCTACAAACATTGTGCAGAAGAGATTCAAAAGAAATCACTTGTTCTATCACACTGATACTAGAAAATACCCTATACATAATTAATAATTCATGCAAGCCTATAAACTCATAATTAGTACTAATTAAAAATAATAACTCAAAATCATAACTAGGACATAATTCAAAATCATAATTCAAAATCAACTCTAATCCTAGCATTCTAGTGTTGAAACTAAAGCGAACAGTTTATGTAAATCTACAAGAAGTAATTGACCTAATCTAATAAAGTAGATGTGGCTAAGAGAAACATTGCATAAGTGACCAGATTGTGGAATGATTTACAGAAACAAAGAGCTATGATAGCATAGGTAAACAACTTATAAACAATTAAATTGCAACCTGCATAACAAAGTGTTAGGTATTAGAATATAAACAAGTAAATATGGATGATTATAAATGCTTTGTAATACACATACACTCCAGGAAGCGATCTGCAAGTTAAAAAATATATACACAGTGATACGATTTAAACAAGTAACTTGAAACTAGTAAGTGATAAAAGACAAATACAAAAATGTGAATATACATTGATATGCACAAGCTACCCAGACACTGGTAGCCCCCCCCAGATGGTCATGGCACTACTTCAAGGTAAAAAAGCAGTCATGGAATTAACACAACATTGATATTAATCACCAAAACATAGTTTACAGTAAAATCTTAGATAATCTGTGTATGTATATATAAAAATTGTGTCTCTGGTGGCATAGACCAACAAGTATTTATAGAGCGTATACACACTTGAGAGGTCGACCACTGAAAGGTTCGACACTCTCTAAAAGAAGAAATTAATTAATGTTTCATCAACAGAATGCATCTCCTCCAACAGCCTCGTGTGCTCAAAATAGCGGCTGATGCAAATGCTCAAGTCTTAATGCGATGAGTTCCATAGCTGGAGGGCATAGGTAGGCACAAAAACCATGGCTAGGAAAAACTTCAACAAGAAAAAGTTGTATAGATTGTTGAGGACCTCAAATGTTGACTAGGGAATATTTTCTAGATTGGTGATCTTGGGTCCCTATTCCTCCACCGAAGATTCCCAAGATCCCTAGAAGTCTCCTTAAATAATAGATTTTGGCTTATTTCTACATCTCCATCCCAAACCCTTTGGAATTTGGACAAATGCTCCACTAAGTTTCTTCATGCCTGCGCCTATTCTCTACTATCCAAATTTCACCTTTAAAGGGTTGTTGGCAAGGAGTAACACCATGTTCTTTAAAAACCATTATTCTACATTTTCTAAAAATTTGGAGCTAAATGAGGAATTCACTCTCAATGGAACTTTGATGGCCCTCCTCATCGTGAATCAACAATTGAAATTTCACCTATTTGTGACTTAATGTACTATTGTTATGGCCAAAAGAAGATTTTGGCTCCAAACTTTTTTTAAAATAAAATTGGGTCTTTACTAACATGGCATGGCACATGCCTACTGATGTGGTAGTAGGATCCTATGTGCCATCACCCACATATTCCATGTCATCTCCCTTGACTCCTACCTTTCGTTTTAGTCCCCTGTGGCCCCCTCTTAGCTTTCTCCCACTTTATAAATTTATTGATCGATCTAGGCCACCTTTTCCTTTTTATCCTTTTTTTCCCACCTAACATGATCCCGACTATGGATGTGACAGGGAGCCCCATTCCATGTCATCTCCCTTGCCTCCTACCTTCCATTTTAGTCCATGTGCCCCCCTCTTACCTTTCTCCCATTTTATAAATTTATTGATCGATCTAGGCCACCTTTACCTTTTTATCCTTTTTCTCCCACCTAACATGGTCTAGACTATGTATGTGATAGGGAGTATCACCTTTGTCCTTTCTCCCTCCACCTGACGCATTCTTATTAAACGATGTAGTAAGGCGAGTCCCATATCCGACCCATCTTCCACTGGCACACATGTCCCCATGATCTATATTTAGATCAATGTCTAAGATCAATTGTGGAGGCATAACATGCCAATGGTTAAAATGTCCCTTGGCCTCCACAAACCACTTATCACCTAGGGGACATGCATCACCCTCGACAATAATTTTTAAGGCTTTGTGACCTTGTGAAATACCGCCTTCTTAGCCTTTGCAAACCCTTTACTATTGTTTGCAGGCCCAAATGTCTCTTCCACCCTAGACCCTAGCTTGTGGTTGCCACCTGCACACTTTGAATTCACGTAGCACCACCTTGACACCTCCATGTCACCCTGCCAATCCACGTCATATGTATGGGGTCCACATTAGAGGGGTGGGTCCACATAATTTTGTGTGTGTGCACACACACACACACATATGTATATGTATATGTATATATGTGTGTGTGTGTGTGTACACACACACATATGTATATGTATATATGTGTGTGTGTGTACACACACACATATGTATATGTATATGTATATGTGTGTGTGTGTGTGTGTGTGTGTGTGTGTGTGTGTGTGTGTGTGTG
>SNQJ01S0054623.1:4968-49738 GCA_010110895.2 Picea sitchensis
GCACAAATGGATGAACTCCAAAGTGGTCCCCTTATGGTGAAAGCCCTCATGGGAAGACGCTTTGCAGATTGAGTTATCCTAGAAGAATGGTTGGAGGACCCATGCTCTCATTATTGACTTATAATGATTGATAAGGTGCAAAAATGGATGAACTCCAAAGTGGTCCCCTTATGGTGAAATCCCTCACAGGAAGACACTTTGCGGATTGAGTTATCCTAGAAGAATGGTTGGAGGACCCATGCTTGCATGTGGAATAATGAGATGAATATCAAGGAAATTGTTGGTGAACCTATCCTATATGGATAGTGCTTGTCATGTCATTTCCGGTGGTATGTGGAATGTCACATAACTCCTCATGGTTTGAGAGTTATGGCCTTACGAATATGAAGGACCCCCACATGAAGGCTTGAATCCCCCAAGGTCAAAGAATTCAAAGTGACCTAAAAGAATAAATCATTATTTAAATTATAAAGTAAAGTGACAAAGTCAAGGCGGATTATTTAAATAATAAAGAGAAGTGACAAAATCAAGAAATTATTAAGTAAGGTGACAAAATCAAGAAGGAATATTACCCAAGGTCAAATAAGTAAAAGTGACCTAAAAGAAGGAATCCTTGTTTAAATGATAAATTAAATTGACAAAGTCAAGGGGGATTATTTAAATAATAAAGTGAAGTGACAAAATCAAGAAATGATAAAGTAAGGTGACAAAATCAAGAAGGAATATTTAAATGATAAAGTATTGGAGAACTTTCTATTTATGGAAAATGGTTAACACTAAAATAAGGAAAATAGGTTAAGTGGCCTAGAAATGGGTTAAGTGACATAAAAATGGGTTAAGTGAATGAGAGGATGAAAATATAAATAAGATAGGAATGGTCTCTTGTATATCATCCTTTTTGTGGATCAATGGAGAGCTTCTTGTGAGAATATCTTTTGGAGTATTGGTGGAGAGCTTTGTGTGAGAGCTTCTTGAGCATTTTTGGTGTGGAACACTTGAGAATATTGAAGGTCTATAGGTGATTGAGGTAACCAAAGGATATCTAAGCCGAATTTCAGAGGGAAGGTGAAGAAAAGAGGGTCGGAATTCAAGGGAGGATAAATTATTTTCATGATGCTTTCTAAGGTATGTTATTTACAGGCCATCTCACCATTTTTGCAATAAATTTGTTTCTATAATGATTTAGACTGTGAGATTTTTATCCCATTGAGGAAACATATCCAAGTATCTGTGATAAAAAATTAATCTTGTGGGTCGTTTTATTTTTGGAGATACACTCCGTGGAAATTAGGGTTTGTGTCTAGTTCTGAAACTAGTCTAAAATAGGTGTTTCGGGTAAAAACATCATAACTTATTGATAACATATCCCAATTCCATGAGAACAATTTTGTTGGTTATATTACAGTCCGTAGTATGTGTTTTGAGAGTTTCAGATCAATTCAACAAATATTCTGTGCGGGGCACGCTCTACAAGGTCGCTCTCTAGAATAAGCCAGAATTCAGCAAGGTGTGCCATTTTTTCTATAACTCCTTTTCTGAGAGGTTCCAAGTAGTGAAACCTGGAGGAATTGAATAAAACACACTGAAGGAAATTGTGTATCAGTTTCATATATTCATTCCTTATAGGTACAAAGTTATGATTATTTCAAGTTAGGGTTGTTGACTAATCCAAAACTAGTCATGGTTGAGACAAGTAGTTGGTGAGTTGGCACATACATGAAGTGGATAGTTGATGATGTTGGTACATATTGATGAGTAGTTGAAACATGATTGATATATCATTTTTACATGGTTGTATACACTTGTTTATGGTACAAGTTGATTACATGTTGTTTGACACAGGTTGGTGCATGGTTGATGCACTTGTTTATGGTACAGATTGATATTTGTTGAGGATTGTTGCCTCATATCAGTTGGTGCTGAGAATGTAAGATGAGTCTTTTATATAGAGCTGGTTCTCTTGTAGAGTTGTACTCTATTCAGTTGTTGCTGAAAAAACCTCGGATTGAAGTCCATAATAAAAATAAAAATTGTACATACATCTTGTGTTCCATTTTTTCCTTGTGGAGATGATTTGTTGATGATATATTGTTGATATATGTTGTTGATATGTAGTCACATATAACTGATTATTAGTGACATAAATGAGTAATGAGTAAATTTTGAATGCTAACTAATGATTTTTGTGTAAGAGGGAAGTTTTGGGAAAAATATCTCCACACTCATTCACCCCCCTCCTCTAAGTGTGGTAGGTGTGTCCAACACTATTGTGGTCCACTGGATAAAAAATTAGAGCACAAAAGTGATGTGTTATCCACATTTAAGTGAGTTGAACTCTATAAATCTCGAATAATACTCTCACCACCCCCTCTTTCTTTTGTATTATGCAATTAGAGTTAATATATCTTTATATTAATAGTCAATGGATGCAAATTATTGTGTTTTAATTTGTGTTTAAATTATGTAAGTTATATTTTCTACTTTGAGCATTACAAGCACATGATAAAGATCAGGAATAATTTAAAGGTTGCATAGGACAAGAAAATGAGATATGAAAAGAAAGGAAAACACCCACAAGGAATTCAGAGTAGGAGAGAATGTATTCTTGAAAATGAAGACTAAAAATAACTCACTAAAATTGGGGAGATTCCCAAAATTGGCAGCAAGATACTATGGGTCATTTGAAATACTAGATAGGATAGACCATGTTGCATACATGCTTTCATTAAGTACATCCATGTAAATTCATAATGTGTTTCATGTGTCATTTTTGAAGTATGCCTCTGATCCTATCCACGTGATTGATTGGACTGTGATCTCGGTGGATCTGGTGGAGCACGAAGGAGACTTCAAGGTCCAAATGGTGCACATATTGGAAAAGATTATCAGTGTTCTCAGGAACCGATCCATCATCCTAGTAAAGGTCTAGTGTCGTGCTAGAGTCCTAAGGATGTCATGTGGGATCACGAGGATTCCATGCAGGAGTACCTGTAATTTTTTGCATATTTTTGAAGAAATTTGAATGTATATTTGTATATATATGCACTAAGAACAATGAAAAAATAAGGGGGGATGTAATTGTTGGAAACAATGGTATGATATTTTCATTGATGTCAATAGAGTGTAGGTGATGAGATCAAATCTTAGGATAAATAAGGTAGCAGGTCACGCAAAATCCCGAGCCTACACAAAAGAATTCCTTGTAAAGGATTGAGCTACAACAACCGTTAGATTAGTTCAGGATCTATCCTTATCGTCAGATAGAATCAAGTGGAAGGACGGGATAAGAGGACCCCATAAGACAGGAAGTATTGAAACCTATGAAATAGTGAAGTAAACAACGACCGTCAGATCTCACGGACAAAGTTCAGGTCAAAACACATTCATTGGATCAAGCAAGAGATAGAAAGCTTCGGTACTCCATATCTTTTTCACTTCGACGTTTACTAGAAACAAATAAGAATCCACAAAATCCAGAAGTCACGAAATAACGTCGGTCGTCTGATCAAGACAAGGAAATGTCTGCAATGATAGATCTATTCGACACTTCGACAATGATTGAAGGATGGTATAAAATTTCCAAAACTCCCGAAGCTACGAAGTAATGAAAAGTCAAAATCCTAGTTAGAAAGGACACATGGCCCAATCAAATGATGACAAGTGTCAAATATATATGGCACATAAGGTTTGTGAAAGTCACAAATCGGGATGGCACGTGGCACACCCACTATGGGTCCACGTCATCATAGTTGATGTCAGCATGCCACGTCAGTCTAGGACTATAGCCTCTGGGATAACTAGCTTTTCCTACCTGCAAAACTACCCGAAGCACCAAAGGTCAAAGTCACAAATTGATTTTAGTTGTTGATCTAAGATCCACTTTAATATATTTCGATCATTCGATAGAGTATAATGGAAGGATACCATAAGGTGTACTAGCAACAGACAGTAAGTGATCACCACATATTTATGACTTATTTGGTAGGTAAACACTCTGGAGGGATTGAACTACCTCAGAGTTAGAGTATCCCAGAGTCCTGGAGTCACAAATAGTCAAATACCAAGAGAGTGGGAGCACCTTTGTACTTAAGTCTACGGTCCTAGCTCCTGGACATGTGATGATATGAAAATGGGCAAGTACTTTACGCAAGTTTTCAATCAAGAATCATTTTTTGATGAATTAGTTGCATAAGGATTAAAAGGCATATGAATCCATGATTAACCATGCTTTTAAAAAATAGTACATAACATACATTAACTCAAATGGAATAAAGCACATGAAAAGACAAGAGAGAGAGACAACTAATGTTGGTAACGGAGTTCACCCCTCCTGGGATACGTCTCTGGACCCTCTTTAATTGGAATACAAATCACTTTCATTCCTTCTTCAAAAGATGTGGGACCTTCTCATAAGTGATTACATAAGATATGCCTTCTCCTTCATGAGGATTCAAGAAGACTGCTCACACTCATACCTCTCCATACATCAAGAAGGATAATTCCTTACATGAATAAGTTTCTCAAATGCTTAGGAGTAGTAGCACTATGGATTTCTAAATCCATGCATTAAATCTCCATTACTCTCCCCTACAAAAGGCTCACATAAGGTATTATATAGTTTTTCCTCACTCCCTCTTAAGAAAGAGCATTAATTCCTAGATTCACAATAATAGGATCTAATTACAAAAGAGGAAAAACAAGATCCATGAATGTAGGATCTCAAACTATCTTCAAGTACATAAAGGGAAAAGTCTCAAAACCACCCAAAGAGTCTTCATCCATGTACTTTATTCTCTCAACCTAATAGTGAGAAAAATGGCCAATTGGTGTGAGGTGGTTTCTCACATAAAAACCAATTTCAAAAATTATAATTTAATGATAAATACGTGAGTTTAATTTCCCTCACAAGTATTAATCATTTTACATAAAAAAGTGAATAATATATGAGTTTTCCAAAATCAGATAAAGCATAATTAATATGCATGAGCATCTCATAAAGCATAAGAATGCATGAGACCCTTTTCTCACAAAGAATTAATAAAACGCATGAGAAATATAAAACTCAAAACATATAAGTTTACCACCTTCACCACTCCGCAAATCAACTTGGTGAACATAGTAAAGTCCTTCCATGTGTGGAAATCCGTCTCGATCATGTGAAGGTTATCAAGCAGGGAGTGATGATACAACCTTCAACGGAATTTTCTCTGAAAGAGTTGGAATACTGCAAACTAGAGTCTTGAAACACCGAAGTCTCAAAGTGAACGAGAATCGTCCACTCAACTACAAACTAAGTCATGACCGTTGATTTTTTTGAAGCCTTTAGATAAGCTAGGATCATCCATCCAACGAAAGATTAAATATTGATTGTTTTATATACTAGTGAATACAGTATATGCACTTTAGCGAAATGTACTCCAAGAGGATTGAATGATTGCAAAAGCCGGAAGTCCCAAAGGACAAAGTACCAGAGAACCCGATTCCAACACTGGTCACGTGATAAGGTACATAAGCTAAAGGGGTTAGAAATAACTAATCTCTCGGTCATTTGAATATGGTCCCATGTAGAAGCATAGAGGCGATAGAAGAAAGCGGTAACAAAACAATGCTTGGAATGGATAAGCTCGTGGTTTTTGATGTAAGAGCATTGCAAGCATCGTAAGCAGCAAGCAAGCGCAAAGACGGAAGACAGCTGGAAAGAACCAACGCACATTTTTTTAAATGTTTTGAAACATTAATGTAATAGTTAAGAGAGTGCGTACTTCCATGTTGTAAACAAATCTTGAGCAATTTCTCTCATCTGTAGTAGGTGAAGGCATTTATGCATAATTAATGTAAGTAGGTAGATTTAAATGTAGATTAGATAGTTTAGAGTGTAGGAGGGAAAACCGAATATAGATACCCTCATCGTGTATCATTGTAACATTAACATTATCTATTGAGCATAGAGCATAGGGGAGAATAAGCAGAGAGTTGTGTAGAAGACCCCATGTACAAAAGTTATGAGATTAATATATGAAGCTTTGATTCAGACTCATGGTGTTCAAATACTTTCTGTGTATACATGCTGAATGTTATGCTCATGGTTGTTTTACTCTTTTTGTTGTACATTTTCTTTTATGTTATGTATGTATGATTTCATGTTAAGTGTTTGAAGTCTGAGAGAGTAAGGTAATGAGTCTCAATTGTTTCTCTATCTGAGCAAGAGTTCCTACAAGGAGTGCAGTGAAACGTCCACAAGGAGTGCATAGATGGGTTCAGAGTTCATCTCTGAAATCTCAGGAGGGATACCATTGTTCTCATCTTCCGCAAAAGTGCAAGTCAAGCACAGAAGCCGTGCAGGGTGTGCGCTGGCTGGTTGAAAGTTAAGAACTTGTCAACCAAGGAGAGGGTTGAAGACTGCTGTCGCAAGGAGTTTCACAGAGTCAAAGGATTCAAATACTTAGACGTATTTGAAGAGTGTCACAAGGAGCACGTGCAGAAATCTCATAGGAGATTGAGTTAGTGAAAGGCAACTCAGGAGAATTAGCGTCTTCAAGGTGTGAAAAGCAGAAGAGGGGTTTTGGCCATCGTGCAGAGGCCAAGTCATAGTGAGGAGGATTACTGAGGTGACTCAGAGCAGAATTTCTTTGAGGAATAGTTTGGACAGTCGAAATTCTTCGAGGAGGAATCTCGAAATAGCGGGGATTGTTGGATCTACAGAAGTTGCAAGAAGGATAACGGTCAGGACAGAGTCATCCTTTGGATAGCCTAATTTAATGTCAACCGTTGATCAATATTTCTGGGCCCGTCATATGTTTTTAGAGTTTCGGACTTCGGAAGTCCGAGTTGGAAGTTGGGTCTTGACACATCAAGTACTCGAAGTCCGAAAGGATTCTCCTTAGGGTAGAAGTGGAAAAGTCGGCAAGTTCAAGTTTTCGAAACTTCGGAGTTTGGGGTTTCGAAAGTCCCATGGGAGAGAGATCGGGATATAGCAGAGGAGAAATCATGAAGAGAAAAGGGAGACCGGGACATCTATATTTTGGAAAATCGAGAGTCGGAAGTTCAGGAGCCGAGGGGAATATTCGCATGACCTCGCAACTCCCGATTTCACGAAAGCTGAAAAACCGAAATTGACATCAGGAAAGGTCAAGTGTTGGCATTTGGGTTTCAGAGGTTGAAGAGGTAAGGCGCTCGACCACAAGATTCGCGAAATCGTGAAGTATGATATCTCGAAATAGAGGAGGAATTTCCTCAAAGTGTTGTTGTGGGTAGATTTCCTGAAAGGGAATTAGAAGAGCCAGTCGAGCTCTCAGGCCAAGGAAAGATCCTGTGCGGATCCCGACCTGCGGGTCTGGGGAGGGGTTTGCACCATCTGGTATCAGAGCCTAGGAAAATTTTCTTTGCTTTATGTAGTAGGGAAAGGAGGAATTTTATATCCATGCTGCCGAGAAGAAGATATAGGCAAACACTCGATCCACCAGAGGAAAGGGAAATGCCAAGAAGGAGGGGTAGGCAAATACCCGAGCCACCAGGGGCAAGAGAGATGTGTGAAATGCATGCTAGGTTGGATGCCATGGAATTAGCATAGAGGTGTGTAGTCGGTGCTAGAGATATCAGTGAGTCTGAAAGTGAAGATGAAGCTAGACATGGAGGAGAAGAAGTTGCAGCCGAAGATGCAGCAGAAGAACGCCTATTCAGGGTTGTTGCAAAGATAGGTGCTAGAGAAAAAATGGACATTCCAGTATATGAAGGAAACCTGGATGTTGAAGAGCTTCTAGACTGGATTAGAGCTCTGGACAAGTATTTTGACTATGAAGATGTCGAGGAAGACAAAAAGGTCAAACATGTTGTCATAAAACTTAAAGACATGCAACATTGTGGTGGGATGAACTACAAGCTGACAGATGTTGCAAGGTAAGCAAAAAATCAAGAGTTGGGATAGAATGGTTGCAAAGATGAAGGCGAAATGCATTCCCAGGGATTACCAAATTAATTTGTTTCGAAGAATGAAGAATTTGAGACAGAAGCTGATGTCAGTAAAAGAGTATACTGAAGAGTTCTACAAACTGAACATCAGAGAAGGTCATCGCGAAAGTGATGATGAAAAGGTTTCCAGGTATATGAATGGTCTAAGGTATGACATTTAGGATGAGATGAGCATGATGACCATTCGAATGGTGGAAGATGCTTATCAGATGGCTCTAAAGGATGAAGAGAAGTTGAGCTGAAAGAAGGGTCAAAGAGGATGAGGCAGAAGTCAGCCAAGAGGCAAAACAGTTGTCCAAGATAGGAATTAGAAAACCAAAGAGGAATGGAAGAAACCTCAACTTCAGACTGAGAGATATGGAATCTCACAGAGAGGAAAGTATGCTGATACCAACACTTTTCCTTGCACTAGAGGAAGAGGAAGAGGCAGAGGTGGAGTAGAAAAATGCTTCACATGTGGAAATAATGGGCATAAATCTTATGAATGTCCAGATAAGAAGAAAGAAGGAGGAGAAAATCACATTGCAGAAGCACAAAGATGGAATGTTGAAGCAGAAGATGCTGAAGGTGGAAGATCATTGGTGATGAGGAAGGTTCTCTTAATGCCAGAAAAGGAGGTGGAGAATCCAGTCCAAAGGAATAGACTTTTTCGAACTGCTTGCAAGACCAAAGACAAGGTATGCAAGGTCATTGTGGATAGTGGTAGCACAAACAATCTTGTTTCTACGGATATGGTAGAAAAGCTGGAGCTGGAGACTATTGAACATCCAAGTCCATAAAGAGTTTCATGGCTACAAAAAGGACATAAGGTAAACGTCACTAAACAATGTTTAGTTGAATTTAAAATAGGAGGATATAACAATAAGATATTGTGTGATGTCATTCCCATGGATGTTTGTCATCTATTGCTAGGTAGACCATGGAAATATGACAGGAATGTGATTCATGATGGGAGAAAGAACACATACACCCTAGAGAAGAATGGGAGAACTCACGTGTTGTTGTCGATTAAGGATAAAGAAGTGAAACCAGAAGTAAGCAACACTGTACTTCTCATGAGTGGGAAGGAACTTCTTAAGGAGGTTAAGAAGAAGAAAGATCCACAATTCATCGTGGTTAGAAAGCCTAGAATTATTTTAAACAATACAAGGGTGGATGATTTACCAGAGGAAATCTAGAAGTTACTGGAGGAATTTGCTGATATAGTAGTGGATGAACTACCTTGTTCGTTGCCACCGATCAGAAGTGTGGGTCATCATATTGATCTCATACCTGGAGCTAGTTTACCAAACAAAGCAACGTACAGATTGACGCCACAGGAGAATGAAGAGGTCAAAAGATAGGTCCAGGATTTAATGGACAAAGGGTTGGTTAGAGAAAGCTTGAGTCCATGTGTTGTTCCAACAATGCTCAGCCCAAAGAAAGATGGAGGCTGGAGGATGNGAAAGATGGAGGCTGGAGGATGTGTACAGACTCAAGAGAAATTAACAAGATTACCATCAGGTATAGATTTCCATTGCCAAGGATGGATGATTTGATGGATTGTTTGAGTGGAGCAATTTTTTTTTCAAAGATTGATTTAAAAAGTGGTTATCATCAAATTCGTATGAGAGAGGGTGATGAATGGAAGACAACATTCAAGACTAATGAAGGGCTATATGAATGGCTTGTTATGCCATTTGTCTTAACAAACGCACCAAGTACCTTCATGAGATTGATGAATGAAGTCCTGAAGGATTTAATCAGAAAATTTGTCATTGTGTATCTTGATGACATACTAATTTTCAGTAAAACAGAGGCAGAGCATCTAAAACATTTGGCTACAATGACAAAGAGGCTACAACAAGAGAAGCTACTGATAAATATGAAGAAATCCTCATTCATGAAAACATAGCTCATTTATTTGGGGTTTGTTATTTCTGCAGATAAGTTGAAGATGGATCGAGATAAAGTGGAGGTGATTAAGAATTGGCCATCACCAAAGAGTATCTTTGAAGTTCGAAGTTTTCATGGATTGGCTAGTTTCTATCGGAAATTCATCAGGAATTTCAGTAGAATTATCGCACCAATGATGGACACAATGGAGAAAAGACATAAATATTTTCACTGGACATAAGAAGCAAAGAAAAGATTCAATTTGTTAAAGAGGAAAATTACTGAACAACCAATTCTAGTGTTGCCAGATTTCAGTAAGACGTTTCAGGTCAGGTGTGACACTAGTGGTTTTGAAATTGGAGTGGTTTTGAGTCAAGATGACAGGCCAGTCACATACTTTAGTGCGAAACCAAATGAGGCGAAGGTTAAGTACTCCACGTATGATAAAGAGTTTTATGCGGTCCTACAGACACTGAAAAAATGGAGGCACTACTTGATCCCTAAAGAGTTCATTTTGTATATTGATAATCATGCCTTACAATTTGTAACTCAGCAGGATAAATTGAACCAGAAGCATGAAAAATGGGTTGAACACATGAAAAATTTTACTTTTGTAATCAAACATATTTCAGGAACTGCTAACAAAGTTGTTGATGCTTTGAGCAGAAAATGTTTGCTGATGCAGGAATTTAGAGTCAAAACTTTAGGTTTTGATAATCTCAAGGACATGTATAGAAATGATCTCGATTTCAAAGAGGCATATGAGGCATCTGAGAATCCAGTTCTCAGGGATAGAAGTCAATGGTCTGAATATATGATCCAGGAAGGATTACTATTCAGAGGCAATCAACTGTGTGTTCCAAAATGCTCCATGAGGGAGAATCTGTTGAAGGAAAAACACAGTGGAGGATTGGCCGAACATTTTGGTCATGATAAGACGTTCTCAAAGTTGAATGGCTTGTATTTTTGGCCAGGAATGAGAGTAGATGTCAAAATATTCGTGGACAGATGCAAAATTTGTTAGCACACAAAGGGAAGGAAGTAGAACACGGGGTTATATCAGCCATTACCCATACTAGAGAGGCCGTGGGATGCAGTAAGCATGGATTTTGTGTTGGGATTGCCAAGAACACAGAGAGGGTTTGATTCAATCTTTGTGGTAGTGGACAGATTTTTGAAAATGGCACATTTCATACCATGTCAGAAAGTTAGTGACACGATTCATATCGCAAACCTGTTTTTCAAAGAAGTTGTCAGACTTCACGGCTTATCAAGAAGTGTGGTTTCAGATCGAGACACCAAGTTCATGGGACATTTCTGGAGGACTTTATGGAAGAAGATGGGGACGAGTTTGTCCTTTAGCTCAGCTTATCATCATCATATGGATGGGAAGACAAAAGTTGTGAACAAAATCTTGGGAGATTTACTAAGGAGCCTAGTGACCGAACATCACAGTCAGTGGGATCACATTCTGCCATAGGCAGAATTTGCTTATAATGATTCGATCAATAGAAGCACAGGGTAGAGTCCATTTCAGATTGTTTATGGAATGCAACCAAGAGGAGTTTATGAATTTAAAGATTCAGAACAGAATGAAACTAGAAGTGCTAGTGCAGAAGATTTCGCAGAAGCAATGAAAGAACTTCACAGCCAAGTGAAGGAGCGATTGCAGAACTTGAGTGAAGAGTATAAGCGTAGAACATATCAACACAGGAGAGAACTTCAATTTGAAGTTGGTGATCTGATTCTTGCACATCTGAGGAAGGAAAGGTTCCCAAGGGGAACATATAACAAACTGAAGATGAAGAAAATTGGACCATGCAGGATCATAAGGAAATTTGGGGCAAATGCATATGAGATTGAATTACCCGAGGGGATCGGAATTTCACCGATATTCAACATCTCAGATTTTTACCCTTACAAACCTGGAGAAGCAGGAGAAGACAGTGAATAGACAGAGGTTCAGTGGGCTAAACAAATTCCTGTAGCTGAAAAGCCACAGATGGAGAGAATATTTGACAAGAGAGTCAGTAAGAAGACCAGGGGAAAAGAATATTTCGAATACTTGGTCAAATGGAAGGGACATCTAGTTGAAGATGCCATTTGAGAGAATGAAACAGAAATTCAGAAGCACGGACAGACATTGCAAGAGCTCATGAATAGGAGTTCATGAAAGTTTTCAAGCGAGGGAGTATGATGCAGGAGCATCGCAAGCATCATAAGCAGCAAGCAAGCGCAAAGACGAAAGACAGCTAGAAAGCACCAACGCACATTTTTTTAAATGTTTTGAAACATTAATGTAATAGTTAAGAGAGTGTGTACTTCCATGTTGTAAACAGACCTTGAGCAATTGCTCTCATCTGTAGTAGGTGAAGGCATTTATGCATAATTAATGTAAGTAGGTAGATTTAAATGCAGATTAGACAGTTTAGAGCGTAGGAGGGAAAACCGAATATAGACACTCTCATCGTGTATCATTGTAACATTAAAATTATCAATTGAGCATAGAGCATAGGGGAGAAGAAGCAGAGAGCTATGTAGAAGAACCCATGTACATAAGCTCTGAGATTAATATATGAATCTTTGATTCAGACTCATGGTCTTCAAATACTTTCTGTGTATACATGCTGAATGTTATGCTCATAGTTGTTTTACTCTTTTTGTTGTACATTTTCTTTTATGTTATGTATGTATGATTTCATGTTAAGTATTTGAAGTCTAAGAGATTAAGGTAATGAGTTTCAATTGTTTCTCTATCTGAGCAAGAGTTCCTGCAAGGATTATAGTGAAATGTCTGCAAGGAGTGTGTCGACGGGTTCAGAATTCATCTCTGAAAGCTCAGGAGGGAAACCGTTGTTCTCATCTTCCGCAGAAGTGCAAGTCAGGCACAGAAGTCATGCAGGGTGTGCGCTGGCTGGTCGAAAGTTTAGAACTGGTCAACCAAGGAGAGGGTTGAAGACTATTGTTGCAAGGAGTTGCACAGAGTCAAAGGATTCAAATACTTAGATGTATTTGAAGAGTGCCGCAAGGAGCACGTGCATAAATCTCATAGGAGATTGAGTTAGTGAAAGGAAGCTAAGGAGAATTAATGTCTTCAAGGTGTGAAAAGCAGAAGAGGGGTTTTGGCCATCGTGTAGAGGCCAAGTCATAGTGAGGAGGATTACTGAGGTGACTTAGAGAAGAAGTTCTTTGAGGAAGAGTTTGGATGGTCAAAATTCTTCGAGGAGGAATCCCGAAACAGTGGGGATTGTTGGATCTGCGGAAGCTATGAGAGGGATAACGGTCAGGACAGAGTCATCCTTTGGATATCCTAATTTAACATCAACCATTGATAAAGATTTCTAGGGCCGTCATATTTTTTCAGAGTTTCAGACTTCGGAAGTCCGAGTTGCAAGTTGGGTCTTGACACATCAAGTACCCGACGTCCGAAAGGATTCTCATCAGGGTAGAAGTGGAAAAGTCGGCAAGTTTAAGTTTTCGGAACTTCGGAGTTCGGGGTTTCGGAAGTCCCGAGGGAGAGAGATCGGGATATAGCAGAGGAGAAATCACGAACAGAAAAGGGAGACTGGGACATCTGTATTTCGGAAAATCGGGAGTTAGAAGTTCCAAAGCTGAGGGGAAGAGTCGCATGAAATTGCAACTCCCGAATTCACGAAAGCCGAAAAGCCAAAATTGACATAAGGAAAGGTCAAGTGTTGGCATTCGGGTTTCAGAGGTCGAAGGGGTAAGGCGCTCAACCATGGGATTCGCGAAATCGTGAAGTCCGATATCTCGAAATAGAGGAGGAATTTCCTCAAAGTGTTGTTGTGGGTAGATTTCCCGAAAGGGAATTAGAAGAGCCAGTTGAGCTCTCGGGCCAAGGAAAGATCCTGTGTGGATCCCAACCTGCGGGTCTGGGGAGGGGTCTGCACCAGTTTTGAGCTTGCTGTCACATGAATTTTGGTTTGAAGGGAGCACCTATTGATTAATAATTGAATTCACAACAATTCGAGATCCGTAGACTAATGAACCAATACACAATCATGATTAAAGAAGAGTTAAAGCATGAAAATTATTAATAAAGAATAAAAAAACATAAAAATGATATTATTTAAAGTTTAATATTATCATTTAAATGAGAGGGTACAATGGTTCATTGTGAAAAGACGCAATGGTTCAAATTCACACCAATTGGAAGACTATATAAACAAGAAAGAATGGTGAGAAGAAAGTGTCTTTGTATTCTAGATTAGAAGATTAAAAGAAGAAGCTAATTCCAAGAAGAATAACTAGTGATACTTATGCAATGAGGGTGGAAAGGAAGAGCAAGGAATAATTCATATCCTTTACTAAGTAAAGTGTGAAAAAAATGGAGTTGGTGCTTCCTAGGGTTGGTGCCTTGAAAAACAAGGGAGTTGGTGCTTCCTAGGGTTGGTGCCCTAAAGACAAGGCAGTTGGTTCTTCCTAGGGTTGGTGCCCTGAAAAACAAGGGAGTTGGTGCTTCCTAGGGTTGGTGCCCTAAAGACAAGGGAGTTGGTACTTCCTAGGTTTGGTGCCCTAAAACAAGGGAATTGGTGCTTCCTAGGGTTAGTTACCTGAAGAAGGGGATTTGTGTCTCCAAGAGTTGGCACTCTAAAGAGGATTCGTTTCCGCCACAATCTTAAACTACTCTTTATAAAGCCTTGTAATTATTCTTAATTATATTTATATAATTGATTTTAATTACAAGTCCATTGATGATCTATTGTGACAATTAATAAAATAGAAAAGTCATTACTAATTGTTTAAAGAATGGTAAGAGTGATTCACCCCCCCCATCTCAGTATTTCAACAATTGGTATTAGAGGGAGTACCTTAAACATAATCTAATAACTGGAAGGTAGATCTTGAAAGAAATGGATCAACAAGAGGGAATTTCTTCCAACAAAGCACCATTGTTTAATGGAGGTGGTTATTCTCTCTGGAAAATAAGAATGAAAAGCTACATGTTGACTCTTGGTTTTGATGTTTGGAAATATGTTGTAGATGGCTACATTGCACCAACTACTCCACCCACAGATACTGCAGGAAATAATATTTGCAATGAAAACTCAAAATCAGTCAATACCATTCTAGGAGGATTAGAAAATCCTATATTTGTGAAGGTAATGCATTGTAATTTATCTAAGGAAATCTGGGACAAGCTGGAGTTTGTATATGAAGGAGATAAAAAATTCAAGGAAGCCCGACTACAAACCTACAGAGCTCAATTTGAAAATTTGAATATGAAATAAGAAGAGAACATTGTTGAATACTTTCATAGGGTAGATGAGGCAGTTAACTCAATCAGAGCATCAGGAGAAGAACTTACCGATAAAACTATTGTACAAAAGATATTAAGTTCATTACCTATGAGATATGATGCCAAGATTTCCACAATTGAAGATAGACTAGAACTTGAAAAACTCACAGTAGATCGGCTCCATGGAATTCTTACAGCATATGAGATGTAAACAGGGAATGAAAAACCATCAAAAGGAGAAACAATCTTTAAGGAATCTAAAACAAATATGAAGCGGGAGAAAAATACTAATGACGATTTATCAAATATATCTAGTGAAGAAATTTCCAACTTCATGAAGAAACTCAAGAAAGGGACTGGGAAATACAAAGGAAATATTCCTCTAATATGTTTCAATTGTGGAAAAATTGGACACTTTGCCAATAAATGTCCATATCCTAAGCAGGAGGAAAGTGATGATGAAAGAACCTTCAAAGATCAGAAGAAAATAAAAACCAAAGATAAAAGGAATTTCTACAAGAAGAAGAGAACTTTATTTACCCAATAAGACAGTAACTCATCTTAAGAAAGTGGAGAAGAGGAGCCAAAGCTTACATTTATGGGAATGAAAACTCAAGATGATAATCATTCGTAATATGAAGAAGAAGTGAACCTCAACAAATAATTCATTCGTGCAATTGAAGAACTAAGAAAATCTAAAAAGAAAAACAAGTTACTGAGGGAACAACTTCTAGAGATTGAAGAAGATAGTAAATCAAGAGAAAATGAGGTTTCCAAAACCATTAGTGAGTCAGAACAATTGATTATTAAGTTAAAAACTCAACTGCAAGAAACCAAAAGAAAAGAAGAAATCTTGAATAAAGAACTCAATTAAAAACAAAAAAAATATGTAAGATATTGGAGGATGAAATAATTCAACTAAAAGGGAAACTAGAAAAAGAAGATATTCAGTCTAAGTTTGAAAAAAACTCAAAAATATTGAACAACATTCTTAGAAGTCAGATATCATCAAATGATAAGACATGACTAGGATATGATCCCTCTACAAAACAAGAAAATGAAAAAATCAGCTATGCATATGTTCTTAAGAAATCCATAAGAAGAAAAGAAACTAAGACAAGAACAATACCATTGAAAACTATCCCAAATAAACATAAATTCACACTTCCTACTAAAGAAAAAGATGATGAGAAGAATAGAATCATCAGAAGGAATCCCTCTAACATAAATTAATATATATTCCTTGGTTATTGATATTCCTGCAAAAATTTTGAACATAAATAAATACACTGTAAAGATTATAGAAAGTACAATCCAAGAAATGTTCAAAGATATGAAAATAATAAGGATAACGCAGAAAGAAGAAATTATAAGTACTTCTCTCCATTACAACGCTACAATGTTGAATGTTACAAATGAAAAAACTATGGTCATGAAGCTAGTGAATGTAGATTTTCAAAATATGACAAAAGGAAAAATATTCCTAACAATAAAAAAGTATGGAACAAAAAAATAAAGAAAACAAAGTGAAATGTAGCCCTATATGCGAGAAACCAAGGATGTCAGTGGTATATAGACAATGGATGTTCCAGACACATGACTGGAGATCAAAGAAAATTTCTCAAGTTAAAAAAAAAAGGAAAAGGAAAAGGAAAAGTAACCTTTGGAGATAATATGTCAGCCAAAATACTGGGAAAAGGCACTGTTGGTTTAGGAAATAACAAGAACAAAGAAGAAGATGTACTTCTAGTAGAAAATTTCAAGCCTAATCTCCTAAGTGTAAGTTAGACATGTGATCAGGGTCACATACTTCCTTTGATTCTCAGAAATGTGAGATCGGAAAAAAAATATACTAGAAAGCTAGTAGCAGTTGCACCAAGAACATCTAGCAATGTGTACATCTTTGATGTAGATGAAGGAGAAAAATGTTTTTTAAGTCAAGAAGATGAAATTTGGTTATGGAATAGAAGGTATGGGAATTTAAGCTTTGACAACTTAATCAAATCCAACAATAAGGAGGCAGTAAGGGATCTACCAAAAGTTAGTAAGCCTTCAGATTCTATTTGTAAGCATTGTCATTCATTGTCATTTTAGAAAAACAGGATCAAGGAGAAATAAAATAAAAAAAATGTGGGAATAAAACACAGAATATACACAATACAATAAAGACACAAATATACATGGTTCACCTAGTTTGGGCTATGTCCACTAGATAAATTGTCAATTCCTTCCATTTCATTATCCAACAAAATGAAGGGATACAACCTACAACACATCTGTTATAACTTCCTCTTCTTTCTCTCATAGTCTCCTCTCTTAGAATAAAATATTCACAATGATACATAGCCGCAATGAAATTCCCTCATAAAAGGGGTTTTCCTTCTAGGGGAAAAAACTCTAACATAACCTCTACCGTCATATCTGCGACCTTATAATGAATGATCCATATTTACTATGAAATTACAATATACATTTACAAGGAAATTTTTCCTTCGGGGGCCTGCTTGCCCCCATACCTCCCAGTAGGGGGGATGAGCCCCAAAAACCCTGAAGGGGGGTAAATCCCCCCCATAACCCCCCTGCGTGGAGGGGTGTAAATTATTCTAGGGTGCATAGTCTTCATGGGGTATAAACACGACTGAAAACAAAGACCTATGAATTAGGAAGATAATCAAGCTCCACAACCAACAATATGCCACTTGGATATTGATATTAACAACTCCATCGTTGATGTATCAGTTGGACTATGATCCTTCTTGGACCTGGAAAATTTCTCATCTTTGCCTTCATTCTTGAAGACCAACTGAAACTGAGCAGGAACTCAATTTATCCTAGGTTACTCCCTTTATTAACATGTTTGAAGGATTCTTGCTAGTATGTATATTTTCTAACTTTAAATGTTCATATTCTTAGATGGATCATATGAAATGATACCTGAGTTGTCTATGATTAGTCTTCGAATGGAAGGGTGAGTTCTTTGCAAGATTAATGGAACTCTCACCGTCACATTACAACCTATTATTCTTCTGCTTCTTTCTCAATTCCTCCATAAACCTCTATAACCAAATCATTTATTTACTAGCCTCTATAGCAACAACATACTCTGCTTCTGTTGTTGAAAGTGAAACAACCTTTTGCATTTTTGAAATCCAACTTATTTTTGTTCCACCTACAGTAAAAAAATACCCTATGGTGCTCCTCCTACTATCTTTATCACCTACCATATTTGAATCAACATATCCCTATAGAACAATGTCTGAACCTCAAAAACATAATGCATGAATATAAGTACCTCTCAAATACCTGAGAATCCACTTTACTTCCTCCCAATGTTTTTTACCTAGATCGTTCATGTACATGCTCACAACTCCCACTGCATGTGCAATATCTGGTCTTGTGCAAACCATCGCATACATCAAGTTGCCAATTGTTGATGAATAAGGGACCCTGGACATGTATTATATCTCCTCCTGTGTCTTGGGACACATTTCATTTGTTAATTTGAAATGGTTGGACAAATGTGTACTAATGGATTTATCATTCTTCATTCTAAACCTCTCCAACACCTTCTCTATGTACCCACCTTGAGACATCGTCAATTTGTGATTTTTCCTATCTCTTGTTATTCTCATACCAAGGATTTTCTTTGCAACACCCAAATCCTTCATTGCAAATGAATTAGCTAATTTCTTCTTGAGAAAATTTATATTCTACATATTAGAACCTGCAACAAACATGTCATATACATACAATATTAAGATAATATAGCTTCCATTTTCTAGCCTTTTAAAATAAACATAGTGATTAGCATGACATCTACTATAACCTTGTTCTATCATAAAATTGTCAAACTTTAAATACAAATGCCTTGGAGCTTTCTTTAGGCCATACAATCTCTTCTTCAAACCTTTATACCAAATTTTCCTTCCCTTTAACCTCATACCCCTGTGGCTGCTGCATATAAATATCTTACTGCAAATCCCCATGGAGAAGGGTTGTTTTTACATCTAACTATTCAATATGAAAATATTCTACTTCCACAAGAATTAAAATAGTTCTAGTTGAAGTCATCTTAAAAACGAGAGAAAATATTCCATCAAAATGTATACCTTTCTTTTGTGCAAACTCCTTTACAACAAGTATATCCTTGTACCGTTTTTTTCCTCCATGTTCTTGCTTCAACTTATAACCCCATTTATTCTGCAATGCTCTCTTTCCCGCGGGAAACTAAACCAAGTCCCAAGTCTAGTTATTTACCAAGAAATCCTTTTCCTCTTTCATGCCTTGCTCCCACTTCTTTTTAGTGTCTACCTGCATTACCTCTTCATAATATTCTGGTATCGTATCGTTCAGGGGATCTACTTAGCCTGGTAGATATTCTAACAACACTTGTAGGATTTTGAGGTACATGTTGCTCCTATCGTTGTACATTTTGATTGGCTGGTACCTTTGGAATTTCTTTTTCAGTGATATCATCAAGCACTATGTATTCTGGTTTTTTGTTTTCTTGTTTCTTTCCCTGCAACTGATCTTTGTACATGACCTTCTCATTGAATATGACATCTCTACTCCTAATGATTTTGTGATTTTCATAATCCCATAAGAGATAACCAAAATCATTAACATTGTATCCAATAAAGATACACTTCTTGTTTTTTTCCTCAAGCTTTTTCTATTTTCTTTATCAATATGGACAAATGCTTCACAACCGAAAGTCTTCAAAAAATAATAGTTTACATTTTACCTGTCCATGCCTCCTCTGGAATTCCACCATCCAAAGAGATTGAATGCCCTATTTTTATTAAGTAAACAACATTATTTACAACATCTGCCCAAAACTATAAGGGCAACCCAACATGCAATCTCACACTCCTTCCACGCTCCATTATTGTCTTGTTCATCCTTTCTGACACACCATTTTCTTGTGGTGTTCCTAGAATTGTCTTCTCTCTATGAATCCCATGGTATTAACAGTAATCATCAAACTCCTTGTTTCAATATTCACCTCCATTTTCTGATTTGAGACACTTCAACCTTTTTCTTGTCTCATTCTCAACCAAATCTTTCCATTTATTAAAAGTATCAAAAACATCATATTTTTGTCGAATGTAATAAACCCAAGTTTTTATAGTTGCATCATCAATAAAAGTAACATAATAATGAGAGTCGCCAAGAGATGGAACCTATGTTATTCCCCATACATTTGTATGAAAAATATCTAACCTTTCACTCTTCTTTTCTTTTCCGACTCTGAGAAATATGACTCTCTTTTTTTTTCCATAAACACAATGCTCACAGAAATCCAAATCAATTTGTTTAAGATCTAGAAAAAAAATTCTTTTTTGAAGTATCTGCATGCCCTTCTCACTCATGTGTCCAAGCCTATGATTCCACAGTTCTGTATCCACTCCTTTAGAAGCTAAAGAGATAGAAGAAACAATATTACTACTACATAAATACAATGTAACTACATTCTCTCGTTTTTCTATCACCAGTGGTCCTTTGGTGACCTTCCACGCCTTGTTTGTAAATATAGATATACAACCTTCACTTGCCAACTTCCCTATTGAAATTGTATTTTTCCTTAGATCTGGAACATGTGTTACCTCTTTCAACAACCATTTGTTTCCATTCCTTTGCTTTATTTTTACATTTCCCATTCAAACATTTTTGCATGGTGCATCATCACCCAAATGAACCTGTCCAAAATCACCTTGAACATAATCTAGAAAATGTTTCCTATGGGGTGTGGCTTGAAATGAAGCCCCTGAATCTACTTCCCAAGACTCAAAAATATTATCTATAGAAAGAATCAAAGCATCTCGTAACACATCACCTATTACATTTGCTTCCTAATTTTTCTCATGTTGTCCATCTCTTTGTTTCTTTGGAGCTCTACAATCTTTCTTTATATGTCATTTCTTCCCACAATTCCAACACTCTATGTTTCCGAGTATGGATTTGGATATTCCCTTCCTATAATTCACGTGTTTCCCTCTGTTGATTAATTGGGTTGGTTTTCATTGATGTCAACCCTTGAAGAAAGTTCAGTAGTGAATTTCGGTAGCACACAGGTTTGGGTAATGGACCCAAGTTTGTTTGATGGATAATGGTATGCGTTTTGATATATTTGTAGGTAAGACTATTCTAGATGGATAGTACATGTCATTCCATATCTAGTGGTATGTGGAATGTCACATAACTCCTCACGGTTAGAGATTTATGGCCATGTGAAGTTGGAGAAACCTCATGAGTCATCTAGAAGCCCCAAAAGGTCAAAGTAGTCAAAGTATTTGCAAAAGAAATTATTTAAATAATAGAGTTAATGGAGAAATCCCTAAAATAAGGAAAGTAGGATGCTACATGAAAGTATAAATAAGAGGCAAGGCTCTCTCATTTAATCACACTTGAACCTATTGAATATCATTGAATATCTATTTTGTGAAAGGTTATTTGGGAAGGTATTATTGATAGAGAAAAGTGTGGTGGCAAAGTGCGGCAGTAAAAGTGCTGCAGAAAAAGCGCAGTAGGAAAAATACAGCAGAAAAAGTGCGACAAAAAAAGTGTGCTAGGAAAAGTGCGGTAGAAAAATTGCGGTAGAAAAATTGCGACAGAAAAATCGCGGCAAAAGAATCGCGGAAGAAAAATTCCGACAGAAAAAGTGTGACAGAAAAATCATGGCAGAAAAAGTGCGGCAGAAAAATCACGACAGAAAAATCGTTGCGAAAAAATGCGGTAGAAAAATCATGGCAGAAAAAGTGCGTAGACAAATCGCGGCATCAACATGGTTGGAGTCTATTTATGAGAGATATGGGACATCTTGTTTGAGGTATGTTTTGTGATCTAGGGTTTATCTCTTGAGATGGTATTGGATGTATAAGTTTCTTCTATATTTTGGCGTAGAAGGATGAAAACACATATACATGCATAGGGATTTGAAATTTGGCAATCAGTTGTAGATGGATACAAAGAACCAATAGTTTTTCCGACAAATGAAAGAGAAATAAAACTCAGACAAAATAATTCCAAAGCCACAAATGCACTTTTGAATGGTCTTTGTGAATCAGTTTACACCAATGTTATACATTGCAAATTTGCTAAAGATATTTGGGACAATCTTCAAAATATTTATGAAGGAGATTCAAAAGTGAAAGCAACAAATCTTCAAACTTACAGAGGTCAGTTTGAACAACTAAAGATGAAGGAAGATAAGGATATTGCATATTACTTCTTACGATTCGATGAAATAGTAAATGCAATCATAGGATTGGGAGAAGAAATTAAAGAATCTGTAATTGTTCAGAAGGTACTAAGATCTCTCCCTGTGAGATTTGAACCTAAGATATCAACACTAGAAGAAAGATAAGATCTAGACTCAATAAGCATGGACGAACTACATGGAATCTTCGTAACATATGAAATGAGAATTGAACAGGAAAATCCAGATATAAAAGAAGAAACTTTCAAAGCATCCAAAAGGTCAAAGAAAAAGGGAAAGCAAAAGGAAAAAGAACATAGCAACAACAATGACATCTTGGAAGATGATGAAGAAATGGCCCACTTTGTCAGAAGATTGAACAAGGGAACCAACGGCAAATATAAAGGTAAGTTTCATTTGATTTGTTTTAATTGTGATGGTATTGGTGATTTTGCTAACAAATGTCCTCATAAGAAAAAGAAGAGGAATGAATAAGATTACTCAAATATAAAACCAACATATAAAGGCAAAAGAACCACAAATAAAGTTTTCAAGAAAAGATTATGCACCAAAGATAGACATCTCATCATCAGATGAAGCTGAATTCAGTGATAGTGAGACAGAAAGAGTTATATTCATGGAAGTAGAAGACTCTGAAAAAGAAGACATCGAAGAAGAATATGAAGAGGTCGACGAAGAATATGAAGAGGCATAAGTTGACTACCGAGAAGAATTTTTGTGTGCCATAGAATTTATAAGAAGAGAAAAGAATAAAATAAGAAGATACAAGCAGAACTAGACAAGAAATAAGACACTCAGGAACTAGAAAAAATGATCACAAATTTGAAGTTTCAAATAGAAGAAGATAAAAGAGTTGAAGAAGCACTCAAAGAACAACTAGAATAAAGAGACAGGATCATTGAAAATTTGGAATCAGAGATTGTCACATTAAGAAAGAATATTCAAAAGAAAAATATGCAGAACAACTCAAAAGTTTTGGATGACATTATCATCAGTCAAAAACCTCATCATGACAAGTCCGGACTTGGATACAATCAGACATAAAATGGATCAATCTCCAAAACCAAAGAGCAAGAAACATATCCAAAAAGTTATGCAGAAACAATCAAAGGGGATAGGAAGATTTACAAGGAAGATTATAGGGACACTCCTCCATCGAAAAGATTCATATTTCAGAATGAACAACTGATAGATAGGCCTCAGGAAGAAGAAGGATTAAGAATAGAAACTCCTTTCAGAAGATCTTCAACTCCCAGGTATCAAACTATATTTTTTGGTTTATGTTATGGATATAATAATTTTGGACATAAAGTTATGAATTGTAGAGATAACAACAAGAACATAAAAAACTTTGAAAGTCATACACAAAAGGTTTATCCAAGAAGGCCTAGTGAAACACAGATAAGAAGTTACAACAGGTTTGAATCATTGAGCACTAAAGTGGAATGCTACAAGTGTACCAACTATGGACACATGGACAAAGATTTTAGAATGAAATTTCCTCCTAGAGAACCACAATATAACAACAACAGTCAAAGACAAGAATCTCAGAAGAGAACATGGATAAGAAAGCAAAATCAGTATAGCAATGAAGAATGCACACTTGCTCTACAAGCTAGGAAGAAGAAACGTCATTGGTATGTTGACAATGGTTGTTCAAAACACATGGCAGGTGATAAAGATAGATTTCTTACATTGAGAAAGAAAAGAGATGGATCAGTCTCCTTCAGAAATGATGATTCAACTAAAATCATTGGAAAAGGCACAGTCAGAATTGGAAACAAGAATACCAAGGCAGAAAATGTTCTACTAGTAGAATATATGAAACATAATCTTCTAAGTGTGAGTCAAATTTGTGACCAAGGTCATAAAGTTACTTTCGATTCACAAAAGTGTGAGATAAGAAAAGAAGGTTCAGGAAATTTGATTGCAACAACTACAAGAAATTCAAGCAACATATATGTACTAAGTGAAATTGGAAATGAAAAGTGTTGTCTAGGAAAAGAAGATGAAAGTTGGTTATGGCACAGAATAATGGGTCACATAAACTTTGATAACCTTGTCAAATTCAGCAAAAAGGAAGCAGTTAGAGAAATTCCCCAGATTATGAAACCAACCAACACTTTATGCAAGCATTGTCAACAAGGAAAGAAAACAAAGACCAGGTTTAAATCAAAATAATATTCAATGACAAGACCACTGGAAATTGTGCATACTGATCTAGTTGTACCAACTACAACAAAGGGTTTATAAGGTGAGAAATACTTTAAATTATTAGTTCATGATTATACAAGAATGACTGCAGTTTTCTTTCTCAGGAATAAGTCAGAAGCTTTTGAAAACTTCAAGGTCTACAAGGAAATGGTTGAAAATGAAATGGATTCAAAAATAAAATGTTTGAGATATGATAATGGAGGAGAAATCACTTCAAAGGAATTTATGGACTACTGCAGCGGGCATGGAATAAAAAGATAGTTCTTCATTTCTAGGACACCTCAACAGAATGGAGTTGTTGAAACAAATAACATGGTAGTATAGGAAATGGCTCGAACAATTTTAATGGATTCCAAATTGATAGATATCCTTTGGACACATGTAATGCATACAATGGTTCACATTCAAAACCTAGTAATGCTCAGAAACAACACTAGCAAAACACCCTACAAGCTATGGAAAGGAAGACCAACAAATGTGAAGCACTTCAGAGTATTTGGAAGCAAATGCTACATCAAAAGAGAATATGGAAGAATGGGAAAGTTTGACTCTCGTGTGAACAAAGGAGTACTTGTTGGTTACTAAAGTACAAGGAAAGCATATAAGTGTTAAAATTTGAGGGTGAACAAAGTTGTGGAAAGCATCAATGTAACAATTGATGAAACAGGTGGACGTGAATTAAAGGAAGAAGAATGGAACAACTTTATGAAGAAGAAGAAGAAGATGAAGAAGAAGTAGAATGGGAAAGATGAAGAGGATCACACAGAAGTAGAAGAGCAAGTTCAACAAGTGCCTCCAAAGACACTTAGAAAACGAGTACAGAAGAATCATCCTCCAGATCAGATTATCGAAAACAAATATGCAGGAGTTGAGAATAAAAGAAGAATTCGTTCACCATAACAAACACACCTAGCACTCTCATCTATGATTGAACCAAAATGTTTTGAAGAGGCCAACAAGGATGAATTTTGTAATAAGGCAATGGATGAAGCATTGGATCAAATAAAGAATAATGACACTTGGGAATTGGTTCCAAGACCAAAGAATAAGAATGTGATTGGCACAAAGTGGGTATTCAGAAATAAATTGAATGAATATGGACAGGTTGCAAGGAACAAAGCTAGATTGGTATGTAAAGGATATGCACAAGTTGAAGGAATCAAATTTGAAGAGACAGTTGCTCCAATTGCCAGAATGGAAGCAATCTGATGGATCCTAGCTTATGCATGCTCCAAGAATATTAAAGTGTATTAGATGGATGTGAAATCATCTTTTCTAAATGGGGAACTTGAAGAAGAAGTCTACATTCA
Organism: Picea sitchensis; assembly: GCA_010110895.2. Classification (NCBI taxonomy): domain Eukaryota; kingdom Viridiplantae; phylum Streptophyta; class Pinopsida; order Pinales; family Pinaceae; genus Picea; species Picea sitchensis. The sequence continues at coordinate 30,815 of SNQJ01S0054623.1, forward strand.
ACAACCAGAAGGATTTCAATTGTCAGAGAATGCATATTATGTGTGTAAATTGAAGAAAGCCTTGTATGGTCTAAAACAAACTCCTAGAGCATGGTACTCAAGACTGGATAAATATCTACAACACGCAGGATTCAGAAAAGGAAGTGTAGACAATAACCTCTACATCAAGGTAACTCAATATAGTATTTTATTAATTGAAGTTTATGTTGATGATATTATTTTTGGAAGTATTGATCATAGGTTAAGACACAAATTTTCAAAGGATATGTAGAATGAATTTGAAATGTCATTACTTAGAGAACTATCCTTCTTTCTGGGTCTTCACATACGTCAAAGAAACCAAGGAATTTTTATTTCTCAAACTAAGTATATCATAGAAATGTTAAAGAGGTTCGGAATGGAAGATTGAAAACCAGTTACCACTCCTATGCAAACCAGTTGCAAGTTGAGAAAAGATGATGATTCAAAGTCTACAGACCATAGGCAATATAGGTCAATGATTGATATCTTACTATATGTGGCAACATCAAGACCAGATGTAATGTAGGAAGTTGGACATGTGGCACAATTTCAAGCAGCACCAAAGGAATCACATGTATTAGTAGTGAAGAGGATTTTCATACATCTCAAAGGAGCAAAAGATTTTGGATTATGGTATACAAAAAGAAAGGATCTATCACTTATTTCCTACACAGATGCAGATTGGGCAGGTTGCATTAATGACCGATGAAGCACCAGTGGAGAAATGTTCTACTTGGGTGAGTGTTTAGTATCATGGTTAAGAAAGAAACAATCATCAATATCCTTATCTACAGCCGAGGCAGAGGATATTGTAGCAACAACATGTTGTGCACAGGTTCTATGGATGAAGCAAACTATCACAAATATACAGGTTCAATATGATGAGCCCATTCCAATCTATTGTGATAATACAAGCGCCATCAGTATCTCAAAGAACTCGGTGATGCAATCCAAGATGAAGCACATTCCAATAAAGTATCACTTTCTATGGGAACCGATTGCATACAAGAACATCAGAGTTGAATATGTGGGCACAAAAGAACAAGTGGCAGACATCTTTACAAAATTGCTTCCACGGGAAGCCTTTGACTATCTTCTCCAGAGACTCGGAGTAGTTTCTACTCCAAAATGAATTCTTTTGAATTCCTATCTTATATGTCTTAGATTTACACGAGGAACCACCATAAAGAGGACAGTTCAAGTCAGGAGATTGGTTTAAGGAAGAGTTCAATCAAGGGGAGTATCCCCAAGGATAGTTCAATTAGGGGGAGTAGCCCCAAATGGAAAGATACATTTTCCATTGATGACAAAGGGGGAGATGTTTATCATATGCAGAACACAAAGGCATGGTTCCAGGGGGAGCGATGGTCACAGGGGGAGCATGAGTGATATGACTTCAGTATTGCATGACATGACTTCTGTATTTCATCAGAGTGTTTCTGTCAATGCCAAAGGGGGAGAATGTTGATTAATTGGGTTGGTTGTCATTGATGTCAACCCTTGAAGAAAGTATGGTAGAAAATTATGATAGCACAAAGGTTTGGGTAATGGACCCAAGTTTATTTTATGGATAATGGTATGAGTTTTAATATATTTGCAGGTAAGACTATTTTAGATGGATAGTACATGTCATTTCATTTATGGTGGTATGTGGAACATCACATAACTCCTCACGGTTAGAGAGTTATGGCCATGTGAAGTTGGAGAACCCTCATGAGTCATCTAGAAGCCCCAAAAGGTCAAATTAGTCAAAGTGTTTGCAAAAGAAATTATTTAAATAATAAATTTAATGGAGAACTCCCTAAAATATGGAAAGTGAGATGATACATGAAAGTATAAATAAGAGGCAAGTCTCTCTCATTTAATCACACTTGAACCTATTGAATATCATTGAATATCTATTTTGTGAAAGGTTATTTCAGACAATATTATTGATAGAGAAAAGTGAGGCAGTAAAAGTGCGGCAGAAAAAGTGTAGGAGGAAAATTGCAGCTGAAAAAGTGCAGCAGAAAAAGTGTGGCAGGAAAATGCAGAAGAAAAAGTGTGGTAGGAAAATTGCGGCAGAAAAAAGTGCGATAGAAAAATCACGGTAGAAAAATTGCGGCAGAAAAAGTGCAACAGAAAAACTGTTGCAGAAAAAGTGCGGCAGAAAAATCATGGAAGAAAAAGTGCGGCAAAAAAAGTGCAGTAGAAAAATCACGGCAGCAACATGGTTGGGGTCTATTTATGAGAGATATTGCACATCTTGTTTGAGGTATGTTTTGTGAGCTAGGGTTTATCTCTTGAGATGGTAATGGATGTTCAGTATTGCTACATATATCATATTTTTTGAGGGATACAATTGGTATTTTGTTCTTGGTATTTGGCATATGGGTATTGGTCTTTTGGTTGTGATGTGTTGTTGAAGTTGTTGGTTTATCTTGAGGCTACATAATAGTGAGGTTGTGGCACACGGTTTGATGTAAGGGTTTATGGTATTTGGTTTATGGATAGAGTGATGAATTGTTAGATAACTTTTGATGGCTATATTGGTGTATGTCTTTGGTATATGGTTGAGGTACATGTTGAGTACATGGTTGAGACAAGTAGTTTATGAGTTGGCTCATACATGAAGTGTATAGTTGAATAGTTGGCACATACATGAGGTGTATATTTGATGATGTTGGTACATCTTGATGAGTCAAGGTTGATGCATGGTAAATGATGGTTAAGGTTATTGGTACAGGTTTTTTGGTGCAGGTTGATTGGTACAGGTTGTTACAGGTTGACTGTGACAATGGTTGATTCATTGAAAGTGATAGTCACAGGTTGTCTACATTTGGAATTTATATTTTAGGGCGGTTGGACGAGGCAAGGATAGGTGGTTGTAGCCACCTTTCGATTGTAGCCGGAGAACTTAGGGGGTTGTAGCCTCCTTTTGGTTGTAGCCATAGAATCGGGGAGTTGAAGCTTCCCTCAGGTTGTAGCCTGAGAAACTAGGGGGTTGGAGCATCCTTCCAGTTACAGTTATAAAACAAAGGAAGTTGGTGCTTCCAATGAATTTAATTATTCAAGACATATAATAAAAAGTATTCTGTGGTTTTCTTCCGCTTTGGGTTTCCACATAAAAAAACTGGTGTATTGTGTATGTGTATGATTGCTCATTTGTTCATTGTTTATTTACTCTTCAATTATTGGATGATAATGCTACACTGATATAACACTTGCATTATATGGTTAAAAATGATTAAATTTCTCTATTACTGATTCACTCCCCCTCTCAGTAATCCAACACCATGAGACATTTCCTCTATCCTTTTATCTTCCTATGTTCTCCATGTTTAACAAATTACCTGTTGTCTCACCTGTGTTTTTCTATCTCATTTCCTCCCTAAGGATAACACCAGAAACATCATCAAATTTTAAAGTGTTTGAACCAAAGACAGAGTTACTTACAACCATGACCAAGTTGTTCCAACTTTCTGGCAATGAGAATAATATTAGAAGAGCCCTAACCTCATCATCAAAGTCCACTTTTATAGAACTTAGCTGATTAGTAACTGTATTAAATTCATTTAAATGATTTGCAACAGACCCACCTTCTGACGTCTTCATATTAAATAATCTCTTCATTAGAAATACCTTATTGGACATCGAGGGTTTTTCATTAGTTTAACAAATGCATCCATTAGCACCTTTGTTGTCTTTTATTTCAAAATATTGAAATCCATTGACGCTTCCAGGCCCAGTCGTATCGTTGCTAGTGCCTTTCTATTAAGAACCTCCCATTCTTCATCCTTCATGGCCATTAACTTATTTTCTATTCCACCCAATGTTAGGAATATATCATTCTGATATAAATAATATTCCATATGCATCTTCCATAAATGGTATTTTGGCCATAAAATTTCTCGACCCTAAACTTTCCATCTTCATCCATTGCTTCCCCTCAAACTAGGGACCCTCTTTTCCTGCAAGTTACCTTTTTCTCTAATACCAGTTGTTAGACAAATAGGATCAAGGATAAATAAAGAAAAATAAATGTGGGAATAAAACACAGAAGATACACAATACAATAGAGACATAGATATATGTGGTTCACCCAGTGTGGGCTACATCCACCAGAGAAATTATCAAGTCCTTCCTTTTTATTATCCAAAAAAATGAAGGGATACAACCTACAACACACTCGTTGTAACTTCCTCTTCTTTTTCTCACAATATCCTCTCTCAAAATAGAATATTCAAAATGATACATAGCTGCAACACAATTCCCTCATAAAACAGGGCTACCTTTTAGGAAAAAAATCCCTAACATAACTTCTACTGTCATATATGCGACCTTATAATGAACGGTCCATATTTACTATGAAATTAAAATATACATTTACAAGGAAATTTTTCCTTTGGGGGGTTCACCCCTGAACCCTCGTCGGGGGCTCTCTTTTCCCCCAGATCCCTAGTCAGGGGAATGAGCCCCTCGGACCCCGCAGGGGGGGAAAAACCCACTGCAACCCCCCCCGTGGAGGGGTGTACATTATTCTAAGGCGTATAGTCTTCATGGGGTATAAACATAAATGAAAACAAATACCTATGAATTAGGAATATAATCAAGCTCCACAACCAAGATATCAAATAGGGAATCATACAAGAGTTAGTTTCAAAACAAAAGAGAATTCCACAAAAAAATCATTAGAACTTATTCACACAGATCTATGTGGACCTACCAGAACTAAAAGTATTTATGGTGAACAATATTTTATGTTGATCATTGATGATTACATAAGAATGACCTGGGTATACATTCTAAAAGAAAAGTTAGAAGCCTTTGAGAAGTTTAAAACATACAAAGCCCTTGTAGAGAATGAAATTGATATCAAAATTAAATGTTTGAGATCAAACAATGGAGGAGAATTCACCTCTAAAGAGTTCATTCAACTCTATGAAAATCATGGTATCAAAAGATAGTTTTCATCTCCCAGGACTCCTTAACAAAATGGAGCGGTGGAAAGGAAAAACAAAACAATTCAAGAAGCTACAAGAGCCATGTTAAATGAAGCCAGGATTCCAAAACAAATCTAGAGAGATGCAATCTACACAACATTCCACATAATTAATCGAGCTCAGTTGATACCCAACCATGGAAAAACTCCTTATGAACTATGGTTTGGAAGAACAACATCTGTTAAACACTTTAGAATTTTTGGAAGTAAATTCTACATTAAGGATTATGAAGATAATTTAGGAAAGTTTGATCCAAGATATGATGAAGGCATATTTTTAGGTTATTCATCTAATAATAAAGTATACATATGTTATAATATTAGACTACTAAATCTAGTGGAAAGTGCCAATGTAAAGATAGATGATCTAAAAATTAAAAAGAGCATATCCCAAGACAAATAAAAAACTGATAAAGAATCCCAGCAAGAAGATGATGATGTATAATATCAACAAGAAGATGATGATAATGAAACACGGTAAAATGAACCATATACTGATGAAGAAGACAATGAATAAATTCCCTTACCAAAAGCTCCATCGAAAAGAGTTCAAAAGAATCATCCTGAGAGTCAGATCATTGGAGATAAAAATGAAAGGGTAGAAGCAAGAAGGAAACTCACATTTGACTCAGAACAAGCAATGTTGTCTATGATGGAACCTAAATCATTTAAATAAGCCAACAAAACTAAAAACTAGACAAAGGAAATGAATGAAGAACTTGACCAGATAGAGAGGAACCAGACTCGGGAATTAGTTCCAAGACCTAAGGACAAGACTGTGGTAGGAACTAAGTGGATGTTCAAGAACAAACTAAATTAAAATGGGGAGATTATAAATAAAAAATCAATATTAGTTTGCAAAGGATATGCTCAAGTAGAAGGTATTGATTTTGAAGAAACTTTTTGTCTAGTAGTAAAACTAGAAGTCATCAGGATGTTCTCAGCATTTGCATGCTTTAAAAATTTCAAGATTTATCAAATGGATGTCAAGTCAACATGTATGAATGGAACTCTAGAAGAATAAGTCTATGTTGAAAAACCAAAAGGATTCATGCTAATAGAAAATCGAGACTATGTGTGCAAGCTAAAGAAAACTTTATATGGTCTTAAGAAATCTCCAAGGACATGGTTTTCAAGGTTAGATCAATACCTACAAAAACAAGGATATAAGAGAGGGAATACTTACAACAACTTATATATCAAAATTGAATATCAAAATATGATTGTTGTGATAGTATATCTCTATGATATCATATTTGGGAGTAATCTTACTATAATGAGGAGAAAATTTGCAATTTAAATGCAAGAAGAGTTTGAAATGTCTATGCTGGGAGAACTAACATTTTTCTTAGGTTTACAAGTCACTCAATCATAAAAAGGAATATTTATTTGCCAAACCAAATATATCAAAGAAATGTTGAATAAATTACAAATGGAATACAGTAAACGAGTAAGTACTCCCATGGTCATTGGATATAAACTAAGCCTAGATGATGACTCACCAAAAGTATATCAAACTATGTACAAATCATCGATCAAAAGTTTTCTCTATTCAACAACAACTACACCTAACATCATGTAGGTTGTAGGACTAGTGGGAATATTTCAATCTGTACCTAGTGAAACTCATCTAAAAGAAGTAAAAAGAATATTCATATATCTTAAAGGGACCTTAGAATTTGGATTATGGTATCCAAAAGAAAAAGACTTTACATTAAATGAAGACACTAATGCATATTGGGCTAGTAGTATAGATGACAGGAAAAGCACCAGTAGAGGAGCATTCTTTCTAGGAAAATGTTTGGTCACGTGGCTAAGTAAGAAACAAACATCCACATCATTATCCACAACAGAGGTAGAATACATTGTTTCTGCATCTTTCTGCACATAGGTTCTTTGGATGAAGCAAACTTTAGAAGATTTACAAATAAGATATGATGATCCCATTACTATTAATTGTGATAACACTAGCATCATAAGTATCCCTAAAAATCCAGTAATGCATTCTAAAGCCAAATACATCCCAATTAAATACCATTTCTTAAGAGATCAGGTTACTCAAAGAGTGGTTAAAATAGTGTATGTGGACACCAAAGAACAAACATACATATTCACAAAACCTTTTCCCAGGACAAACTTTGAAAATCTTCGACAAAAATTTGGAGTAATTCACATACCTCATTAAAACCATAAAATTCACATTAGAAGAAAATGGGTGCATGGATAGGGGGATCTTTGCCACAAGGGGAGCGAAGAAGTATCTCTTCTATCATTGTTGTCAAAGGGGGAGAAAATCGATAAACAACAGAAATATTTCAAAGAAAAGGTTTCCATCAATGCCAAAGGGGGAGAACGTTGAACACAATGGTATGATATTGTCATTGATGTCGACAGAGTGCAGGTGATGAGATCAAATCTTAGGATAAATAAGGTAGCAAGTCGCACAGAAGCTCGATCCTACACAGAGGAATCCCTTGTAAATGATCGAGTTACAACAATTGTGTTGATGCCCAAAAGCGTAACGTGGAATCCATGCCTACAAATGGGTTGCAATGCCTTATTACTTATATATATTTAATATTATGCTAAATAGGTGGGACCCCTTTATGTAAATAATGATGAAATACATGTTGATTATTTGGGTTGGTTGTCATTGATGTCAACCCTTGAAGAAACTCCATAACACATGGTTTGGGTAATGGACCCAAGTTTGTTTGATGGAAAATGGTATGAATTTTGATATATTTGCAGGTAAGACTATTATAGATGGATAGTACATGTCATTCCATTTCCGGTGGTATCTGGAACGTCACATAACTCCTCACGATTAGAGATTTATGGAAATGTGAATTTGGAGAACCCTTATGAGTCATCTAGATTCCTCAAATATTCAAAGTGTTTTCAAAAGAAATTATTTAAATAATAAAGTTAATGGAGAACTCCCTAAAATAAGGAAAGTGGGATGCTACATGAAAGAATAAATAAGAGGCAAGGATCTCTCATTTAATCACACTTGAACAAATTGAATATATTTTGTTGTGTAAGGATTATTGCAAGTACTCATTGATACATCTGAAGTTGCGAAAGTCTGAGGTAGTACAAAGGGTTGACGACGAAAGTTTTGGAATTACAACGAATACTAAAAAACCCTAATTTAGGAGGTGTACGTGGGATGAAAATGTATTAGGGTGCGTACATACGTGGGCTGACAGTGTATTAGGGTGTGTACATACATGGGTTGTCAGTGTATTAGGGTGTGTACATGTTGGTAAAGCCATGGAAACTTGAAAAGATGAATATGCAGATGTTCTAGATTCTAAGATCAAGCTCCCAGGAAGGTCTACAGTGCTCAGAAACATATGATCTATCCATTGGTTCAAAAGGTATGTCTTATTTCTATGAATAGTTAGATTTTGATGTATGCATGCGAAATGGTTATGGAGATTTGAGAATTCTCCTTACAGAGACTAGTGGTTGCATGGGATATTCTATATAAGTCAAATCTACAAAAATAAAGTGTTGGTATATTTATCATTGATACTTCTTGTTGAGGCACATCTTGTATTTCTTGGCATATGGCTAGGGGTTTTGTGGTACATGGTTGAGAGCTTGTATTGGTTGATGTATTGAGAGGATGAATATCAGAAAGTGTTTGAAGTCTAAATCATGTGAGGGTTATTATACTTGTTCATGATTACACACACTTATGGCACATGACTAGAGAGATATATAGAGTTTTTGTGTAAAGGTTATGAATGAGGATGCATGCACATGGTACATATATAGTGTGGATACAGTGACAAGCTACAAATCTATGTGAAAGAAGTTGCACAGGGTCAGAAGTTTTCAGAAGAAAGAAAACCCTAGTTTTCAGAAGGCATACGTAGGTTGCATAACAGTTTGGTCGCATACATATGCGGGATGCATAACATATAGGGCATGTACATACTTGTTTTGCATCACTACAGGTTGTGTACCTATTGTATTTTGTTGATACATGGTCCTTTCAGGTACAGATTGATTACGGGGAAGTTGTACAGGTTGGATGCAGGTCAATGGTACAAGTTGATACAATTGTACAATGGTATATCTCATAGTGATACTGTGACAATGATTCCATAATTCTACTTCTACTTCAATGTGGTTGGATGGGGAAAGGATAGGTGGTTGTAGCCACCTTCCAGTTGCAGCCAGAGAACATAGGGGGTTGTGGCCTCCTTTTGGTTGTAGCCATAGAATTGGGGAGTTGGAGATTCCCTCAAGTTGTAGCCTGAGAAACTAGGGGCTTGAGGCCTCCTTCTAGTTGTAGCTAGAAAATGAATGATGTTGGTTCTTCCAATGAATGTAATTCTTCAAGACATATAAGAAAAATCATTCTATGGTTTTCTCCCACTTTGGTTTTCCACATAAAAACACTGGTGTATTGTGTATGTGTATGATTGTTCATTGTTTATTTACTCTTCAAATATTGGATGATAATGCTACATTGATATAACACTTGCATTATATGGTCTAAAAAGGATTAGATTTCTTTATTACTAGTTCACCCCCCCTCTCAGTAATCCAACAATTGGTATCAGAGAAGGTTCCTTCAGAAATCCATTTAACCACTGAAAGGTAGATCATGGAGAGAAACAACATGTATAAAAATGGAATACCACAATTTGATGGACAGAGGTATGCATTTTGGAGAATAAGGATGAAGACATATATACAGGCACATGGATTTTAAATTTGGCAATCAATTATAGATGGATACACAGTACCAGCAGTTCTGCCGACAAATGACAAAGCAATGAAACTTGGTCAGAATAATTCAAAATCCAAAAATGCACTTCTGAATGGTCTTGGAGAATCAACATTCACCAAAGTTGCACATTATAAATATGCTAAAGAGATTTGGGACAAAGTTTGAAATATTTATGAAGGAGATTCAAAAATCAAAGAATCAAAGCTTCATACTTACAGAGGTCAATTCAAACAACTAAAGATGAAGGAAGATGAGAATATTGCAGCTTACTTTTTACGAGTCGATGAAATAGTAAATGCAATCCTGGGATTGGGAGAAGAAATTAAAGAATCCGTATTTTTTCAAAAGGTACTAAGATCTCTTCCTATGAGATTTGACCTTACAATATTATCACTAGAATAAAGATCAGATCTAAACTCAATAAGCATGGATGAACTACATGGAATCTTCACATCATATGAAATGAGAACTAAACAGGAAAATCCAGATATAAAAGAAACAACCTTCAAAGCATCCAAAAGGTCAAAGCAAAAAGAAAAATAACATAGCAACAACAGTGACGTCTTAGAAGATGATGAAGAAGCGACCAACTTTGTCAGAAAATTGAAAAAGGGAACCGATGACAGGTATAGAGGTAAGCTTCCTTCGTTTTGTTTTAATTTTGATGGTATTGGTAATTTTGCTAACAAATGTCCTTATGAGAAAAAGATAAATGATGAAGGTTACTCAAATAGAAAACAAACATATAAAGAAAAAAGAACCACAAAGAAAGTTTTCAAGAAAAGCTTATGACCAAAAGAAGACATCTCATCATCAGATGAAGATGAAGTCGGTGACAGTGAGACAAAAAGAGTTTTATTCATGGAAATAGAAGACTCTGATAAAGAAGACTCCGAAGAAGAGTATGAAGAGGCCAAAGAAGAATATGAAGAGGAAGAAGTTGACTACCGAGAAGAATTGTTGTGTGCCATAGAAATTATCAGAAGCGAAAAGAGGAAAAACAAGAAACTACAAGCGGAACTAGACAAGAAAGAAGACATTTAGGAACTAGAACAAATGATCACAAATTTGAAGGTTCAAATTGAAGAAGATAAAAGAATTGAATAAGAACTCAAAGAACATGTAGAAGGAAGAGATGAGATCATTGGAAATTTGGAAGCAAAGATTTTCACATTAAGAAAGGAACTTCAAAAGAAAATTATGCAGATCAACTCAAAAGTTTTGAATGACATTATCAGCAGTCAAAAACCTCATCATGACAATTATGGACTCGGATACAATCAGATAGAAAATTGATCAAGCTCCAAAATAGAATAACAAGAAACATATCCAAAAATCTATGCAACAACAATCAAAGGGGATAGGAAGGTCTTCAAAGAAAATTATAGGGACACTCCTCCACCGAGAAAAATCAGATTTCAGAATCAATGAACGATAGAAACATATAGTCCTCAGGAAGAAGAAGGATTCATAATAGTACCTCCTTTCAGAAGATCTTCAACTCCCAGGTATCAAACTATATTTTCTGGTTTATGTTATGCATGTAATAATTCTGGACATAAAGTTGTGAATATTAGAGCTAACAACAGGAACATAAACAACTTTGAAAGTCATACACAAAAGGGTTATCCAAGAAGGCCTAGTGAAACACAGAGAAGAAGTTACAACATGTTTGAATCTTTGAGAAATGAAGTGGAATTCTACAAATGTAACAACTTTGGACACATGTCCAAAGATTGCAAAATGACATTCCCTCCTAGAGAACCACAACAAAACAATAACAGTCACAGACAAGAACCTCAGAAAAGGACATGGATAAGAAAGCATAATCAATATAGCAATGAAGAATGCATACTCTCTCTACAAGCTAAGCATAAGAAACATGGTTGGTATGTTGACAATGGTTGTTCAAAACACATGACAGGTGATAGAGATGATTTTCTTACATTAAGAAAGGAAATAGATGGATCAGTCTCCTTTGGAAATGATGATTCAACTAAAATCATTGGAAAAGGGACAGTCATAATTGGGAACAAGAATACCAAGGCAGAAAATTTTCTACTAGTATAAGATATGAAACATAATCTTATAAGTGTGACTCAAATGTGTGACCAAGGTTATAAAGTTACTTTCGATTCACAAAAGTGCGAGATAAGAAAAGAAGTTTAAGGAAAATTTATTGGAACAACTGCGAGAACTTCAAGCAACATATATGTATTAAGTGAAATTGTAAATGAAAAGTGTTTCCTAGGAAAGGAAGATTAAAGTTGGCTATGGCACATAATACTGGGTCAAATACATTTTGATAACCTTATCAAATTCAACAAAAGGGAAGCAATTAGAGAAATGCCCCAGATCATGAAACCAACCAATACTTTATGCAAGCATTGTCAACAAGGAAAGCAAACAAAGAACAGGTTCAAATCAAAGGAATATTCAACGAAAAGACCACTGGAAATTGTGCATACTGATCTAGTTGGACCAACTACAACAAATGGTTTAAAAGGTGAGAAATACTTTGTGTTATTAGTTGATGATTATACAAGAATGGTTGCAGTTTTATTTCTCAGTAATAAGTCAAAAGCTTTTGAAAACTTCAAGGTCTACAAGGAAATGGTTAAAAATGAAATGGATTGAAAAATCAAATGATTGAGATATGATAATGGAGGAGATTTTATTTCAAAGTAATTTATGTACTACTGTAGCAGGCATGGAATAAAAATGCAATTCGACATTGCTAAGACACCTCAACAAAATGGAGTTGTTGAAAGAAATAACATGATAGTATAGGAAATGGATCGAACAATGCTAATGGATTCCAAATTGACATATATCTTTTGGACACAGGAAGTGCATACAACAATTCACATTCAAAATAGAGTAATGCTAAAAAACAACACTAACAAAAATCCCTACAAGCTATGGAAAGGAAGACCAGAAAATGTGAAGCACTTCAGAGTTTTTGGAAGAAAATGCTACATCAAAAGAGAAGATGGCAGAATGGGAAAGTTTGAATCTCGTGTGGACAAAGGAGTACTTGTTGGTTACTTAAGTACAAGGAAATCATACAAGTACTACAACCTGAGATTGAACAAATGTGTATCAACGTAACAATTGATGAAACAGGTAGACAAGAATTAAAGGAAGAAGAAAATGAATCAATGGAACAACTTTACGAAGAAGAAGAAGATGATGAAAAAGAAGTAGAAGAGGAAGATGAAGAGGTTATAACAAAAGCAGAAGAGAAAGTTCATCAAGTGCCTACAAAGACACTTAGAAGACGAGTATAGAAGAATAATCCTTCAAATCAGATTATCAGAAACAAAGATGCAGGAGTTGAGACTAGAACAAGAATCCGTTCACCAGAGCAAACACACCTAGAACTCACATCTACAATTGAACCAACTTTTTTTGAAGAGGCCAACAAGGATGAATTTTGGAATAAGGCCATGGATGAAGAATTGAATCAAATAGAGAAAAATGACACTTGGGAATTGGTTCAAATACCAAGGGATAAGAATGTGATCGGCACAAAGTGGGTATACAAGAATAAATTAAATGAATATGGATAGGTTACAAAGAACAAAGATAGATTGGTATGTAAAGGATATGCACAGGTTGAAGGAATCGACTTTGAAGAGACATTTTCCCCAGTTTCCATAATGAAAGCAATCATATTGCTTTTAGCTTATGCATACTCCAAAAATATTAAAATGTATCAGATGGATGTAAAAACATCTTTTCTGAATGGGGAACTTGAAGAATAAGTATACATTGAACAACTAGAAGGATTACAGTTGTCAAAGAACACAGATTATGTGTGTAAATTAAGGAAGACCTTATATGGTCTAAAATAGGCTCCTAGAGCATGGTACTCTAGACTGGATAAATATCTACATCATGTAGGGTTCATAAAAGGAAGTGCAGAGAACAACCTCTACTTCAAGGTAACTCAAGATAGTATTTTATTAATTGAAGTTTATGTTGATGATATTATTTTTGGAAGTACCGATGATAGGTTAAGCCATAAATTTGCAAAGGACATGCAGAATGAATTTGAAATTTCATTACTTGGAGAAATATCCTTCTTTATGGGTCTTCAGATACATCAAAGAAACCAAGGAATTTTTATTTCTCAAACCAAGTATATCAGAGAAATGCTAAAGAGGTTTGAAATGGAATACTGAAAATCAGTTATCACTCCCATGCAAACTAGTTGCAAGTTAAGAAAAGATGATGATTCAAAGTCTACAGATCAAAGGAAATATAGTTCAATGATTAGTAGCCTACTATATGTGATAACATCGAGATCATATGTAATGCAGGCATTTGGACAGGTGGCACGATTTCATGCAGCACCAAGGAATCACATATATTAGTAGTGAAGAGGATTTTCAGATATCTCAAAGGAATAGAAGTGTTTGGATTATGGTAACCAAAAGGAAATGATCTATCACTTATTTCCTACACAGATGCAGATTGGGTAGGTTGTATTGATGATCGACGAAGCACCAGTGGAATAAAATTCTACTTGGGTGAGTGTTTAGTATCCTGGCTAAGAAAGAAACAATCATTAGTATCTTTATCTACAGCCGAGGCAGAGTATATTGTAGAAACAACATGTTGTACACAGGTTCTATGGATGAAAGAAACTCTTACAGTTATACAGGTTGAGTATGATGAGCCCATTCCAATTTACTGTGATAATACAAGAACCATCAGTATCTCAAAGAACTTAGTGATGCACTCCAAGATGAAGCACATTCCAATAAAGTATCACTTTATACGGGAATAGGTTGTAGAAAATAACATCAGAGTTGAATATGTGGGCACAAAAGAACAAGTGGAAGACATATTTACAAACCGATTCCATGGGAAGCATTTGGGTATCTTTGCCAGAGACTCAGATTTATTTCTACTCCAAAATGAATGCTTTTGAATGCTTATCTTATATTTCTTATATGTACATGAGGAATCACCATAAAGAGGACAGTTCAGGTTGGGAGATCAAACAGTTCAGTTAGGGGGAGCATCCCCGGATGGAAAGATACATTTTCCATTGATGACAAAGGGGGAGAGATTTATCAGATGCAGAGGACATAGGCATGGTTCTAGGGGGAGCATTGTTCACAGATATGCAGAGGACAGAGGCATGGTTCCAGGGGGAGCGTTGGTCACAGAGATACATACGACATAGGCATGGTTCCAGGGGGAGCATGAGTGACATGAATTCAATATTGCATCAGAGTGTTTCCATCAATGCCAAAGGGGGAGATAGTTGATTATTTGGGTTGGTTTTCATTGATGTCAACCCTTGAAGAAATTTTGTAGAACATGGTTTGGGTAATGGACCCAAGTTTTTTTGATGGAAAATGGTATAAATTTTGACATATTTGCAGGTAAGACTATTCTATATGGATACTACATGTCATGCCATTTTCGGTGGTATGTGGAACGTCACATAAATCCTCATTGTTAGAGATTTATTGCCATGTGAAGTTGGAGAACCCTCACGAGTCATCTAGAATCCCAAAAAAATCAAAGTGTTTGCAAAATAAATTATTTGAATAATAAAGCTAATGTAGAACTCCCTAAAATAAGGAAATTGGGATGCTACATGAAAGTATAAATAATAGGCAAGGCTCTCTCATTTAATCACACTTGAACACATTGAATATCTTTTGTTGTGTAAGTCTTATTGCAAGTACTCATTGATACATCTGAAGTTGCGAAAGTCTGAGGTAGTACGAAGGGTTGACAATGAAAGTTTCAAAATTACAACGAATACTAAAAAAGCCTAATTTTTGAGGCATATGCGGGCTGGCAGTGTATTAGGGTGCATACATACGCGGGTTGACAGTGTATTAGGGTGCGTACGTACATGGGTTGTCAGTGTATTAGGGTGCATACATGTTGGTAAAGCTATGGAAACTTGAAAAGATGAAGATGCAAAGGTTCTAGATTTTGAGATCAAACTCCCAAGAAGGTCTACAGTGCTAAGATACATCAGATCTATCCATTGGTTCAAATGGTATGTCTTATTTCTATGATTAGTTGGATTTTGATGTATGCATGAGAAATGGTTATGGAGATTTGAGAATTATCCTTAGAGAGACTAGTGGTTGCATGGGATCTTTTGTATAAGTCAGATCTACAGAAATACAGTGCTAGTATATTTATCATTGATACTTCTTGTTGAGATAGATCTTGTATTTCTTGGCATATCGCTAAGGGTTTTTGTGGTACATATTTGAGAGCTTGTATTGGCTGATGTATTGAGAAGATGAATATTAGAAAGGGTTTGAAGTCTAGATCATGTGAGGGTTATTATACTTGTTCATGATTACACACACTTATTGCACGTGACTAGAGAGAGATATAGAGGTTTTGGGTAAAGGTTATGTATGAGGATGCATGCACAGGTTATAGATACAGTCTGGATACAGTGACAGGTTATATATCTATGTGAAAGAAGTTGCACAAGGTCAGAAGTTTTCAAAAGAACGAAAACCCTAGTTTTCAGAAGACATACACAGGTTGCATAATAGTTTGGTTGCGTGCATATGTGGGATGCATAACAGATAGGGCGTGTAAATATGCATGTTGTAGCACTACAGGTCATGTACATGTTGTATTTTGTTGATACATGGTCAGTTCAGGTACAAATTGATTATACAGAAGTTGTACAGGTTGGTTGCAGGTCAGTGGTACAGGTTGATACAATTGTACAGTGGTATATCTCACAGTGATAGTGTGATTGTGGTTCCATCATTCTACTTATACTTCAGGGAGGTTGGACGGGGAAAGGATAGATGGTTGTAGCCACCCTCCGGTTGCAGCGGGAGAACATAGGGGGTTATAGCTTCGTTCTGGTTGTAGCCAGAGAATTGGAGAGTTGGAGCTTCCCTCAGGTTGTAGCCTGAGAAAATAGGGGGTTGGAGCCTCCTTCAAATTGTAGCTAGACAATGAAGGAAGTTGGTTCTTCAAATGAATGTAATTCTTCAAGACATATAAGAAAAATAATTCTGCGTATTTATCTCGCTTTGGGTTTCCACGTAAAAACATTGGTGTACTGTGTATGTGTATGATTGTTCATTTGTTCATTTTTTATTTTCTTTGCAAATTTTGGATGATAATTCTACATTGATATAACACTTGAATTATATGGTTAAAAAGGATTAGATTTCTCTATTACTGATTCACCCCCCTTCCCAATAATCCAACAAGATGCTTATTTGATTTGTGCTCATGACTACCTTGCAAAAATGATTCTACAGTTTCAGAATAAACCCATAAATTCGAGTCGGTTTCCATGTGCAATGGATGAATAATGAGTGTGTTGGAAATTTGATTTGAAAAAGAAAAAGAGGGGTGAAATGTTTGTTTTGATAATCATCTTGGTTCATTCTTTCTACATATATATTTTGGCATATAGTTATGGTGTATTTCACTTATGGTATACTTGTTATATATTGTGGACAATTGATGTTTTTTATGGAATGGCAACCCTCCGTTAGTAAGAAATGTGGGACATATTTTGGTGCTAAGTGTTGAATGGGCATATAATGCTTATGAGATCTATGTGGGGGGGTGGGGGGNAATTGGAAATGATATGTTTGGTGGCACACATGGTTAACTATGTATTTTATTGAAAAATGTTTGGAAGTTTAGGTGCGCTCATACTTGGCTGTGGTTGATGGAAATTAATGAGAAAAGAGGGGAAACGATGTGAATTTATTGCACGTTGTTCTTACCCTACCTCGAAGTTTCCACCTTCACTATATCGCACTTGTTTTGGTTGCTTCAGTCAGTATTACCTCCATTTTACTCGACCTTTGGGATAATAGTGGTGCTCTTAGATTTCTAGAATTTTCCTCACATATATGTTGGCTCTTATCCCTCCATTCATGAGTTGTAAATCTGCTCTAAATAAAATCATTGTGTTGGGTCTTAGAGTTTGCATGCAGAGTGTGTTTTCTTTCTAAATATTACAGTGGGTGTATGTGGGTTTTCTAGTTATGAAAATTACATTGGGTTTCTTCCTATTGGCATTTAAATGTTGCAAGCTTGGAAATTTGTTTAGCATTCCATTATGTTTCAAGTATGTGGTTGTGTTGCACCCAGAATGAATGTTGGTTATTATGGTATGACTTTTGGAAAATGATTATGGCGAATACATTCAGTTTCAATAATTTCTTTTGATTAAATTTCGAAGGGTTTTCTCTGTGAAATAAAAAGAACAGTTGGGTTTTTGTGATTATTGTGTAATGCAACACCCTTTACCCATCCTTGGAAGATTTTCGACCCTTTTTATTATCATTCCACTATTTGAAAATATATTAGAAACCTGTGTATTTGCCTTGCGACCACCTTGGGAGGACTTTGGAAAGTTTCATTTTGGAAAGAAATGATTTTGTTTTTCTTTGCAAGCCCCTTATTAATATTTCTCCCTTATGTCTACCCAGACCCCGCTTTTCTATCCGACATATGGATTGTCAGTAAAATCGAACTCGGGTTTTGATACTTGTTATGGTGTTGACCCAACATTGGAAACAATTGGTTATGTCTTTGAATTCGTGTCTCGTTTGTTATTTATCTATGAGAATAATATCGATTTTGAAGTTATATGGTTTCTAAAAAAAAAAAACGATAAGAACCATGTTTGCAATGAGGTTTTGAACCCAATCAGTGTATGCAACAATTATTGGGTTTGTGATATAAGTTTTATACGATGAAGGTTCGATGGATTTATGTTGATTAAGGTTGGTTATCATTGATGTCAACCCTTGAAGAAAGCCCCATAGCACAAAGGATTGGGTAATGGACCCAATATTGTTTGATGAAAATATGACTCATTATTGTTTTTTTATGGTTGATAAGAAGTAAATATGGATGAACTCCAAAGTGGTCCCCTTATGGTGAAAGCCCTCACGGTAAGACGCTTTGTGGAGTAAGAGAACCCATGCTTAATTGTGGAATAATGAGATGAAGGAAAGTGATTTTGTCAAGAAAAATATCCTATATGGATAGTGCTTGTCATTTCATTTCTTGTGGTATGTGGAACGTCACATAATTCCTCACGGTTAGAGAGCTATGGCCATGCGAATTTGGAGACCCCAGGTTTGGGTAATGGACCCAAGTTTGTTTGATGGGTAACGGTATGAGTTATGAT
>SNQJ01S0054623.1:53332-81292 GCA_010110895.2 Picea sitchensis
AGGGAGCTTAAGCCAAAAAGGAATATTATATTAATATTCCTTAAAGTATAAAGTATGGATAATTATTTTATGTCGAGTCCTAAAGACGGGGACAAGTGGGCCAAAGTATCTCTCAACATGAAAAGTGTCAAGTTGGGAACATGCATACATATAGTTTGGAATTAGTTCATTTTCTCATTCATTCCATCATTATTAAAGCACTCATTTAATTTTCCTCTATACCTTTATGTTACTATCATTGTACCTATACCCATACCCATACTTGTACCCATACCTGTTTAGCTTAGGAGTTGGACTGGAGAATCAGGTTGTCAGGTTTGTGGGATATTGAAGAGGTGGGTTGTTAGGCCCATGAGAGAATCTCTTTAGGTGAGAGAATTGCTGGGAATTAATTCCCAAAGGTGCTAAACGACAACTATAGGGCTCTGAGACTTCCTGTTTGACCTGTTGTTGAAGCCCAGAAAGGAAGTGGGGTAGCCGAAGGACTATTGAGAAGAGAAGGGGCACACTTCCTGGGGTGGGACAGGGATGTGGGGAATGAGGGACTATAGGTTGTTAGTTTGAGTTGGTACCTCTGACATATACATTCCTGTTGCTTGAGACACATTATCTTGGTTAGGAATTCCTTTACCTGGGTGTATTTTAGTGCTAGCTCAGGGGTGACCCACTGCTGAGAGTGATGAGCAGCGTGGTCTAAGGCTTGGAGATTTGTGGAAAGTCTGCAGGAATTTGGTGATATTTTTACCAAGACAAATCTTAATTATGTGTTAAATTACATGCTACATTATTATTTATGTGTTTAATTTTATGGGTTTTCCTGTGTGTGGTTTATACCTGTCTTTATATTTATGGGTATTTCTTGTCTATGATGCATGTATATGTTACTATTATTTATGTATGAATCTATGCATTTACAAAATGTATTTGTCTATTTTAAGTTATATATATAAAGTTACGCAAGATTTTCTATGTGTATATGTCTTAATTTGCATACAGTTCGAAAAGTTTATGTGGCATAGCCCAGTTGGATGTTGGGGATGTTACAATATGGTATCAGAGCTCCAATATTCAACAGTGAGGCTGGATGGGTCGATCAAGTGGAATTGAAATGAAATTTCACAGAGAATTATTTCAAAGTGGCCATATTTCAAGTTACAGAGCGTCCATGGTAAATATTAGAAGCAATTGCGTGGAATTGGGCAAAATCCCCAATTTTTGTTTTTAAATTCATGGGAAAATTGAGAAATTTGGCCAAGTAGTGAGATATTCTTAATTTAAAATCTGCTCTAGAAAATTTAGACCTAGAATTGGTCAAACTTGAAGTTAGAGGGAAGCCATGACATATGGAGCAAGATTAGTTGATTAAAACTCTCAATTCGTGAATTGAGTTTGGAAAAATAAAATAAAATTGTTCCATAAATTTCAACCAACACCGATTTGTTGTTGCAGAGGTTGAATTGGTGTTATCAGGGTGAAGTTGAACAAATTTCATAGTTGCAGAATGTCTACGGTGAAATTGGGAAAAAGTTAGGCAAAAGCCCCATTTTCTAGAGTGGAATTCACGAGGAGTTGATGCGCATAAAAATGAATGTGCGTAGGTGTGCACACTAAAAATGCATGATGCGTAGTGAAAATCTTGTGATGTGTGGAAAATAAGGGTGCATGGCTATGCATGCTAAAATTTGGCATTGTGCGATGTAGAGTGGCAATGCACAGAAAATATTGGCGCGTGGGTGTGTACACTTAAATTTGGCGTTGCACAGTGTAGATTGGTAATGCGCAGAAAATATTGGAGCGTGGGTGTGCGCACTTAAATTTGGCGCTGCATGGTACAAAGTGGTAATGCGCATAAAATATTGGTGCATGGGTCTATGCACTTAAATTAGGCGCTACGTGGTGCAAAGTGATAATGCGTGGAAAATATTGGCGCACGGGTCTGCGCACTTAAATTTGGCGTTGCGCGTTGCAGAATGGTAATGCGCAGAAAATATTGGTGTGTGGGTGTGCACACTAAATTTAGCATTGTGCAGTGTGGATTGAGTGGCGCATGTGTAATAATGGGTCATGTTGTGTGTGCATGCAGAAAAATGGCATGCATGGTGTGTGCAGTATTGATAGAGCGCATAGGAATTTTGTTGGTGCGCGCGCAATGTAGGTATATGTTGTCACGTAACAATTTAATTAATGGTGCGCGCGGAGTACTGGTGTGTGGTGGGGGCATACTAAACTTTGACATGGTGCAATGTGTAGAGTAAAATATGCATGGAATATTAGTGCATGACACAAAAATTACGTACAATGGGTATTAGTGCATGAACCAAAATTGTGCGCGGTGGATATTGGTGCGCGATACAAAAGTAGTGTGCACCAGTTATTAGCGTGACAGAGAAGTGCTACACATTGGTTATATGTGCGCAGAGCATGCACTACCTTATGGTGTTGTTGCGCATGCTAAATATGGGTGTACATATTGAAATTTGTGCACGTGAAGTTGTTTAAATGGTGTACAACAACAGAAAACCAGTGAATTCCTGCGACATTTTGTATTGTTTGAAGGTCATCTTTTTGCAGCACGTTTTTTAGGCCCTAAACAACGTTTTTAGCTACTTAAAAACCCTGAGAACAAAATATAAACTTTGTCTCTGCATATCAAATAAAATATCCCGAAGAGAGATTTCTAATGGTGTAAATTGTTCGTCAAATGAAGCTTTTATAAGGAAGTTACAAGACAAATAGTGGAGGGTAAATTTTAAGACCCAACTAACTTCGAAGGGCCATAACTTTATTCTCTCGAATTAGTTTGAGGCACATGAGTAGTCTATGGAAATATATTGAACCACAGAAAATATTCCTAGAGCTTAATTAAATTTTTGGGCATGTTAAAAATGTTTAAGATGGAAAATAAGGTACCTGTAGCATTCCAGACCAAAAACACTAGTTGGCTTAAAACTTCCGCAGGCTGTAACTAGCAGCCCAAAAACCAGAAAGAGGTGAAACTTGGATAGACTAACAAAAATATGTATATGAAGAAACCCAATTGAGATCCTACTAAAAATCCAATGTAGTAGGTGCAAAAATTCATAATTACAACATAGAATTGCACCGAGTTGAAGAGTGAACAGAAAAATTAATGGAAAAATTTCAAATAACCATAACTTTCTGCTCAAGACTCAGAATTGAGCATGGAAGGAGGTGTTTGAAATGTATTGGACAATAGAATATAATTATTCACCCAGACAATTGACCTGGGTAGTCAATTTTCAGGAAACGAGAAGAAATAAGTCTGATACATTATTTTACCATAATGGTTCATATTTTTCATGAAATTGATGAATCAGTTAAGCTGACAAAGTTTTGTTGGTTGCACATTTTGCAAAGTTAACAAGAAATATATTAGAACAGGATCAACACAGAGTGCAGAGGGATGGAATATACATTGGAGGATTACAGTTATGAAGATGAGATCATAGGGATGGATATCCATATGGGTATTGAAGGAACAAACTCAAATGGACATGGAGAAGGAAAGGTTGAAAACAAGAATATGGTAGAGACCATTAAAAATTTGTATAAGGATGTACAAAGACATAAATATGATAATGAAAGGCTTATGACATCCAAGGAGAAGCAGGAGGACTTCAACATGAAGTTAATGCAGAGCTTGAACATAATATAAAAGAATTTGGATAAGGAGAGTGGCTCAAGAAAATCATGAAGTCATAGGTCTCCTAATGAGAAAATAAGAACAAGAAGTGTTAGGATACATCACCATCACTCCCCTAGGCATTCCAATAAGAGAGCACACAACATCTCAATTCCATCCCCTGTTAGGAAGCATAAGAGGTCTGGGGTGGATGAGCTACGAGGAGAAATGAACAAAATCAAACCTCCTACATTTGATGGTGAGCACAAGAAGGATGAAGATGCAGAGACATGGTTGTTGGGAATGAGAAAGTATTTTCAATTGCATAACTATTCTACTCATGCAGAACGAAGAATTTTCATCTTTCAACTCAAGGGAAAGGCATCCATGTGGTGGGATCAACTTGTGTAGGTGCAGAACATTAAAGACAAAAGTGTTACTTGGAAGGAATTCAAGAAGTATTTTGAAAAGAAATACTTGACTAAGAGATACTATGAAAAGAAAATGAAAGATTTCTTTGAACTCAAGCTTGGGAGTATGACCATAGATGAATATGAAAGAAGGTTTTTAGAACTGTTGAAGTATGTATCTTTCATCAAGGATGAGACAATTAATATTCAAAGGTATTTGAGTGGATTTCCATCATTCATTAGTGAAAAAATACAATATTATGATCTCAAAACATTGGAGGAGGCCATAAGGCGAGCTAAATACCTATATGATGAGCAAAAATCAAGGCCAAATTTCCAAAAATCTTGGGAAGACAAAAAAAAATTCAATATGGATCAAAGGAAGAAGGGAACTAAGCCACCATTCTTCATAAATAATCCTCAAGGACATCCAACTTCCAGAGAACCCAGAATGATGGAGATAGGAGGTCAAAGGCCAAGGCGGCCACCTATTCAATGTTGGGGTTGTAAAGGAGATCATATGTTTAGATATTTCCCTCACATAGGTGAAACATTGAGGAATGTTCACAATGTACAACAAGTTGAAACAGTGGAGGACATGGGAATAAATGTACCAAGGATCTATGAAACTCTGGACAACAAGCAAGAAAAGTATCATTCACATATGATTGAAGTGGAAGATATGATCAACAACCAAACCATTGTTATTTTAGTTGATTCAGGAGATAATAATAGTTATATAGATCATAAGATGCTGGAAATTTTTCATTTTCCAAGAAACAAGCATGGAAATTCTTGGTTGGTGCAACTAGCTAGCAGAGCCAAAAGAAAAGTTAATGAGATGGTGAAGTCATGTCCTATGGACATGAATGGATTGAACACCAAGGAAGATTTTCTTGTCTTTAGGTTCCTATGGCTATATAATTGGGATGGATTGGTTGGGAAAAGATCATGCTATCCTAGACTATCATAAAAAGGAATTTACTTTCTTGGATGAGGAAGGGAACCTAAGGATAGTGCAGGGAATTCCTAGGGCAGTAACCATCAGAGAAATTTCAGCATTGCAACTGAAGAAATGTTACACAAAAGGGTGTCAAATATTTGAAGCATATATGGAAGAGACACCTAAAGATAAGGTGTCAAATATTGAACATTATGAAATCCTAAAAGAGTTTGAAGATGTGTTTAAGGAAATACTAAGATTACCCATTAAAAGAGACATTGATTTCTCCATAAATTTGATGCATGGAGCAACTCCAGTATCCAAGATGCTCCATGCATCAAAGACTCTCTATAGGATGAGTACACCAGAATTGAAGGAGTTGCAATTGAAAATTGAAGAGATCTTGAAGAAGGGGTATATATGCCCAAGTGTGTCACCTTGGGGTGCCCCATATTTATTTGTGAAGAAGAAGGATGGAACATTTGTACTATGCATTGACTTTAGGTAGTTGAACAAGGTAACTGTGAAGAATAGGTATCATTTTCCAAGGATTGATGACCTATTTGATCAGTTGAAAGATGCAAAAATATTCTCCAAGATTGATCTCAGGTTAGGTTATCATCAAGTAAGAATTAAAGAATAAGATATCATCAAGACTTCTTTCAAAACAAGGTATGGTCATTATGAGTTCATAGTGGTGTCGTTTGTATTATCAAATGCACCAGCTGTCTTCATGTGTTTAATGAATGGTATTTTCAGAGAATACTTAGATAAGTGTGTAATTGTATTTTTAGATGACATTCTTATATATTCTGATTTGGAGGAAGAGAATGAACAACACTTGAGGCTGGTATTACAAGTATTAAGGGAGCATCAGTTGTATGCCAAATTGAGCAAGTTCTCATTTTATCAGAAGCAAATTCATTATTTGGGACATATCGTTTCAGAGGAAGGGATAGCAGTGGATCCTGAGAAGATAGAAGCCATTAGAGGATGGTCAGCTCCAAAGAACGTGACAGAGGTTAGATCATTCATGGGACTTGCATGATACTATAGGAGATTTATTGAAGGATTCTCAAAGATTGCACACCCAATCACTTCCTTTCCAAAGAAGGGTGTGAAGTTGCAATAGACATTGGATTGTGAAAAGAGTTCCCAACACTTGAAGAAATTATTAACAAGTGCTCCAATAATAAGGATTGTAGATCCAAATGAAGACTTCATTGTATGCACCGATGCATGTAAAGAAGGACTTGGTGAAGTCCTTAGTAAAAATGGGTTTGTCGTATGGTATGAATCAAGGAAGTTGAAGGAGCATGAAAGGAACTATGCCACTCATGATTTGGAGTTGGTTGCCATAGTGAATGCCTTGAGGAAGTGTAGGCACTACCTCATTGGGAAAAGTTTTGAGCTGAGGAAAGACCATAATGGTCTGAAATATTTATTTGACCAACCAACTCTAAATGCCAGGAAAAACATATGGTTAGAATTTATCAGTGAATATAACTTCGATAAAAAGCATATCAAAGGGAAATAGAAAAAAGTGGTTGATGCACTCAGCAAAAGAGTGCATGAGTTGCATGCTACAGCCATTAGCATGTACCAATCAGATTTGAAAGATAGAATTTTGGGGGTTGCAAAATCGTATTTGCAATACAAGGAGTTAGTGGAAAAATTACAGCAAGGTATTTTGCAGCAGGAAATTGAAGACTCTAAGATAGAAAATGATGAAATGATCATGTACAGGGGCATAATTTATGTACCAAATTCCCAGGAATTGAAAAATATGATATTGAGAGAAATGCATAATGTACCTTATGTTGGGCACCCAAGTTATCAGAAAACTATTGCAGTTGTCAAGAGACAATATCATTGGCCAGGAATGAAGAAACACGTTGTTGATTTTATTTCCAAATGTTTGGAGTGTCAAAAGGTAAAGATTGAGCATAGACACCCAGCTGGTTTGCTACAGCCATTACCCACTCTTGAGTGGAAATGGGAAGTTGTAACCATTAATTTCATCACCAAACTACCTAGAACAAGCAAGCATCATGATTTTATTATGGTAGTGGTGGATAAGCTTATTAAGGCTTCCCATTTTATTCCCATAAAGATCACTTAGAAGGAAGCCAACATTGATGGTGTTTATATGAGAGAAATTGCTCGATTACATGGTATACCCAAGACAATTGTGTCTGAAAGAAATCCAAAATTTACATCAAATTTTTGGAAGGGATTATTCAAGGGATTTGGAACAAATTTGAATTTTAGCACAACTTATCATCCAAAATCAAATTGAAAAATAGAGAGGGTGAATCAAGTGATTGAGGATATGTTGAGGATATATGTGATGGATAAACCATAAATATGGGAAGAATACCTACACTTAGTAGATTTTTCTTATAACAATGGGTACCAAGCATCTCTAAAGATGAGGCCATTTGAGGCACTTTATGGAAGAAGGTGCAACACACCGGTAAGTTGGGATAACCCAGCAGATAGAGCAGTGGTTGGGCCAGATTTACTCAGGGAAATGGAAGAGAAAATGTTGAAAATAAAACAGAATTTAAAGGCTGCCCAAGACAGGAAGAAAATATATGTTGATAAGGGAAGAACTCACAGGGAATTTAAAGTGGGGGACCATGTATTCTTGAAAGTGAAGGCCAACAGAAGTTCCCTGAAGTTAGAAAATTTTTCAAAGTTGGCAGCTCGCTATTGTGGGCCATTTGAAATCCTAGAGAGGATTGGGCATGTAGCATACATGTTTGCCTTGCCTACATCAATGACCATTCATAATGTATTTAATGTATCATTTCTTAAGAAATATATACATGATGCTAATCATATTATTGATTGGAATGTGATTCAGGTGGACCAAGAAGGTGCTTTCCAAGTACATATGGTACGCATTCTAGATAGGAAAATCAAACAACTTTGGAATCGAGCCATAGAGCTTCTAAAGGTCCAATGGACATGGTACGGTCCTGAGGACACAACTTGGGAGCATGAAGATGCTATGCGGGCAGAATACCCACATCTTTTTTAGAATTTTTGAAATTTTGGTTGTATATGTGTACATAATGCACTGAGGACAGTGCATAAATAAGGGGAGGGGATTGTAATACCCTTAGGTCGAACCCCAATTCTAAATGTAAATGAAAATGTACTTAATCTAGTGATTTTTTTGATATCATTTTTGTATGCACCTTCCATGGTATAGTGCGCACATATATTGCGCACTAAAATGATGAAGTGTGCACATTCTAGGATATTGTGTGCAAAAAACTTAAGTGCACGCGATTTTGAGGCCAGAGAGCCTTTGTGTATATGTTGTGTTTTATAGGCTGGTGAGCCAGTTATTATAAGCTATGAGGCTTATGTGTTGAATTAGGTCGGAGAGCCTAGATTTTAAAGGCCAGTGAGCCTATTTTTGTATATGTCTTATTATTAATATAATACATCTTTGTGTGTAGACTGGCCACGATAAAAGAGTATGGGGGACTAAACTCCACTAGTTAGGGAAACGGGGGGATAAAAGTTAAGTAAAAGGGATAAGCTAGGGAGATTAAGCCAAAAATGAATATTATATTAATATTCCTTAAAGTATAAAGTATGGATAATTATTTATCCTAAGTCCTAAGGATGGGGAAAATTGGGCCAAAGTAGCTCTCAACATGACAAGTGTCAAGTTAGGAACATGCATACATATAATTTGGAATTAGTTCATTTTCCCATTCATTCCATCATAATTCAGGCACTCATTCAGTTGTCCTTTGTACCTTTATGTTACTATCATTGTACCTATACTCATACCCATACCCGTACCAGTACCAATACCCATACCCGTACCAGTACCAATACCCATACCTAGTTAGATTAGGATTTGTACTGAAGAAGCGGGTTGTTAGGCTCATGGGAGATTGAAGAGATGGGTTGTCAGGCCCATGAGTAAATCTCTCTATGTGAGAGAATTGTTGGGAATTAATTCTCAAAGGTGCTAAAATGAAGCTACAGGGCTCTGCGACTTCGTATCTCGCCTGTTGTTGAAACTCGGAAAGGAAGTGGGGTAGTCGAAGGACTGTTGAGCAGAGAAGGGGCACACTTCCTAGGGTGGGACAGACATGTGGGGAATGAGGGGTGGTAGGTTGTTAGTTTGAGTTGGTACCTATGACATAGTCTTTCCTGTTGTTTGAGATACATTATCCTGGTTAGGAATCCATTTGCCTGGGTGGAGTTTAGTCCCATATTGGGGGTGAATCATTGTTGAGAGTGATGAACAACGTGGTCTAAGGTTGGGAGGTTCGTGGAAGATATGCACGCAGTTGGTGATATTTTTACCAAGATAAGTGTCAATTTTGTGTTAAATTACATGCTGCATTATTATTTATGTGTTTAATTTTATGGGTTTTTCCTGTGTGTGGTTTAATTTTAAGTTTTATATATAAAGTTACGCAAGATTTTACGTGTGTATATGTGTTAATTTGCATACAGTTCAAAAAATTTATGTGGCATATCCCAATTGTATCTTGGGAATGTTACTTTATTAATGCAAAAGAAAAAGACTACAAATATATTTTACAAGAGAGTTCCTCACAATCGATCATCGTAAAATGACCCTCCATGCTCTTTAAATTGAGATCATGGACCAATCGGGTGTTAAGCCACAGATAAATGGTTGTTAAGATCGAGGAGAATATGAACCGTCATATCACTCTATGTCGGGAACGTATCGTGACTGTCATATTTACTAACTACAAATGCATACTAATGCATACTAAAGAAACACACTAAGAAACACACTTTTACCTAACGACACATTAGACCAAGTAGATCTTAACTAACTCCTAAGTGCCTAAATATCCTAACATCCCCCCTTAAGAACAAATTGGGATAGGATTGAAGGATTTACAATAGTGACACAATAGGAGAAGGAAGGAGGAATTAGAGCCTATCCCCCCTTAATGAAAACTTCATGAATTCCTAACATAGATCAAAGTTTGGAAAACTTCTCTTCTGTAAGGGACTTTGTGAAAATGTTTGAAACTTGATCTTTTGTAGGGAAAAAGAGCACTTCAATAACTTGATCATGAATGAACTTTCTAATGAAGTGCATGTGTAGCTCGATGTGCTTGTTGCACTGATGTTGAACTAGGTCTTTGGAGAGCTTGATGGCACTCTGATTTTCACACCAAAGGTTGTTTGGATGCTACTGATCAAATCCAAACTCTGAAAGGATTTTTCGAAGCCACAAGGCTTCTTGACTTGCATTTACGTTGCTTGGTACTCTGCTTCTACTGAAGAAAGTGCAATACCTTGTTGTTTCTTACAGGCCCATGTGACAAATAATGAACCAAGGCTGAAAACATAACCTGCAATAGACTTCTGATCATCAGGGTCGCCAGCCCAATCTGAATCACTGAAACCAACCAATAAAGGAGTCCCCCTTGAACTGTAATGTATCTTGAAATGAATTGTACCATGGACATAGCGAAGTATCCTTTTAGCTACTTTCCAATGGATTTCATGGGGTTTTTTCATATACCAGGAAACAAGACCAACAACAAAGGAAAGATCAGGATGGGTATGATTCAAGTATAAAAGGATACCAACTAACTGACGGTACAAGGTGGCATCAACTTCAGGAGAAGTACAGGTGGCAATAATATTGACTCTAGACTGGAAGGGAGAAGGGGTTGGTTTACAATCATCCATATGAAAGCGAAGAAGAAGGTCACAAGCATACACAGACTGGGAAAGAAAAATTCCTTCATTGGTTTGCAAAACTTGGAGGCCAAGGAAATAGTGCAAAAAACCTAAGTCAGTCATTTCAAAATTATTCTTAAGGCTAGTTTTCACATGGTTTAAAAGTTTTGAGTCACTACCAGTAAGGATAAGGTCATCAACATAAAGGACAAGGATTATGAGATGGCTTCCTACTTTCTTGGTATAGAAATTAGGATCAGAATTGCATCTAGAGAATCGTGTGTCAATAAGAAAGTTGTCCATTTTGGCATACCAAGCCCGGGGAGCTTTCTTAAGACCATAAAGAGATTTCTTAAGGGGGAAAACAAGGCTAGAGTCATTCTGGACATAGACAAGAGGTTGTTCCATTTATATTTCTTCTTGCAAATCTTCATGCAAGAAGGTAGATTTAACATCCATTTTATGGACCTCCCATTTATGTGAGGCAACAAGGGCAAGAACAAGGCGGATGGAATTCGTTTTGGCTACAAGGGAAAAGGTTTCATTATAGTCAATTCATTCAACTTGGGAAAATCCTTTGGAAACTAACCAAGCCTTGTGTCTTTAAACACTTTCATCTAATGCATACTTAGTTATGTAGACCCATTTACATCTAACATTTTTTCTTCCTTTTGGAAGAGGTACAAGATCCCAAGTATCATTTTCCATTAAAGAATGATACACTTCATTCATTGTTTTATCCCAATCTAGATGACCTGAATCTTCTACAAATGTCTCTGGATCACGAGTCTCTGAAACTTGAACCAAAAGAGAAGAGGCTCTCTAGAACTGTGAACGTGTTTGACGCTGATTTGAAGGATCACCGACAAGACCACTAGTTGCTTCTCGTGTTGAATGGACACATCTAGGAAGAGGTGGAACTAGTGATGGTTCAAGTTCAAAGGACTCATCTAGAGGAAGGTGAGCAGGTGGAGGTGGATTTTCATCCTCACTTTCATCATCTGGAGAAGAAACTAGAATAGGAACAAGAGAAGGCACAAACGTCGAAGATGGATTGTTGGCCAAAGAAGGAACAATCACCGAATTAGCCTCTCAGGCCAAGACATTTTCATCAAATTTAACATCTCTTCTAATAATAATTTCATTACAATGTATTTGAATAAGTCTATAACCTTTGACATCTTCAGAATAACCAACAAATATACACTTCTCACTTTTAGGCTGCAATGCTTTCATTTTCTCATTAGGAATGTGAGCCCATGCTATACTACCAAACACATGGAAGTGACTTACATCTGGTTTAATTTTAGTCCAAGATTCTTCCGGTGTTATATTTTAAGAGCCTTTGTGGGAGTGTGATATACTATGTAATTTGCACATTTTATTGCTTATGCCCAATACTTTAGACTTACTCCCTTAGATTGGATCATGCAATTAGCCATTTCTTTTAATGTGTGGTTCTTTTTCTCAGCAACACCATTTTGTTGCGGTGTATATGGAAAAGTGTGTTGCATTTGGATGCCCTTTGTAATGCAGTAATAAAATTATTGTTCACATATTCTCCTCCATTATCTATTCTTAACTTTTGAATTTGATGTCCACGTGGATTTTCTACAAGGGCCTTGTAGGCCAAAAACTTGTTAAAAACTTCACTCTTAATTTTTAAGAAGTAAACCCAAGTACGTCTGAAAAAGTCATCAATGAAAGTTAAGAAATACTTACACCTAGAAAAAGAAGGAGAAGAAAGTGGTTTGTTGAGGAAAAGATATGAAATGATCTTACTCAAGCATTTTCATATCTTCCTTAGCTAAGCAAAGATAGACAGGAATATCACCCTATGTTTATAGCCTCAAAAATTGTTTCCTAATCCACAAGTATTGGTTACAAGGGCTTAGGATGATTTTTTTTTATAAATAAAAGATTGCTGAAAAATTCAATATTTATTATAATTTTCCGAATATAAGGGATGCAAAATTAAATGTGGAGACAAAAGAAAAAATATCAAGTTACAATTTAACACAAATGAGACAGAATAGAAATCGATTATTTCATTCCAATAAATCAAAAGAATCCTTCTCTTTACAAAATTATTTGAGGAAGTTTGGACCAAAGTCAAACTTAGATGTCCCCGAAGAAAAACATACAAAAGGACTTCTGACAGAAAGTAAAGAACTGAAATTTAAAAGCTGGATCACCTTCCCACAAATTGCTTCCCACTCAACTTTGCACAATATCCTTTATAAGACATGAAATTTAATTCACAAACAGACAAGTCTACACAGATTATCAAAGATAGATCAACACCTATGAAAAACAAGTGTCTGAATGATGAAATTCAGCCTTGAATCTTGTTGTCTACAATAGGACCCTACTGTCATAAAATACAATTAGTCTTTCAATGAATTAAATAATGAATGAAAAATGAACTATCTCAATAAGACTCAAGAGCAGACCTTAGTATGCTTTCTCCTTCTATTCTCCCCCTTTGTTCCTCCTTCTCTTTTTGCCTTTAAGAAATTAGAATTAGTTGTAGTTAAACTACCTCTTTTAGTTAAGTTAACTAACACTCAACTAACTTTTAGTTTAGGGGGGAAATCAAATAATAAGGGTCTTTAATAAATAATAACTAGTAGGTGGGACCCCTTGTAACTCCCTTTAGTTTCTTACCAAAAATAAACACAACTAGTCAATAAATCAAACACATCCCTCCTTGTGGTTCCCAACATCATTCTCATCATTTGAAAATTAATATCAATGATATTTTAAACCATGTACAAAAATTATAATATCCAAAAAACATGTGTTGTCCAAAAACACCAGCAGACAACTGTTCTCAACAATCAATAAACAAACACACTCAAAAACAATATTTTCCACTTTGGGAGGAAATTTTCCCCTTATTGCTGCTATCTCCCTTTGATTTTTCTAAATTGGCCTTAGGCTGTGTGGATCCTTTAGGCCTGATCTCACTGATAACATGAGATAAATCATCTCTCAAGTGCATGCGGGTTGAAACAGATTTAGCAGAGTCACTTGAGAGAGAGGAGAGGGAAGCATCAACTTTTTCTTTGTCAGGTGCATGGTGGGATTCAGTTTTTAGTCTCTTGCTTGCGTGGGAAGACTGTACAGGTGAGTGTGCAGGGGAAACTTGGACAATTGGGTTAATCGGTGGAGGAGGAGAAGGTAGAGACAAATTGGTCCAACCACGATGTTGGGAGACTGTTGGATGGACAATCTCTTTCCATCCGTCATTTTCGAGGACTTCAGGTTGTAATGAGACATGTGGGGGAACTAGGATGCCATGGACATGTTGGGGTTGGAAGGGATGCCTTTATGGCCTAGGTTGGACTACCCCTTGTCCAATCCAATTGAAAAATCTAGCTTGGAAGAGCTGGTTCAACTCGTGTGGATCTGCATCAAAATGTATCGAAAACCTTGGCCTTCTAGAGCCCCTGTTCCAATTTCCTCTTCCCCTATTATTCTGTCCATGGATTCCTCTATTGAAGAAGCTCATTCCTGTATGCAATGTTTATTAGCAACTAGATTCTTAAACAAACCATACATGACATCTCTTTAAATATGAAACAAAGTTTGGCTCAACAACACATCAGACTCATGAAATCCAATCCATAAAAATCATTTAAGACTTGTCAATGAGCAGGGGTTGAATAAGGGTTATGGGATATATGAGAGGTTGTATTGAGAGAAAAGTGATAAAATGAAAGGGAGTAGATCATGATTACTGATAAAAAAATCATCAAACAATCAATTGTGTTGTAATAACAAAACATATCAATTGTAACTTATATCTGTGTCATCCTTCAATTGCTATAATACAAAGTTTTCATTTAATTATAATTTAAATTTAAGAACAGGGTGTGCAAAGTGAATTTGGGAATGTGAGGGGATTCATAATGTGTGGAAAAGTGAGAGAATGGCAAGGAAATTAACAGATGTCGTTCATAAAACAAATTAAGTAATCAATAATCATAACTTTGTACTAGAATCAATCCAAAAAACACCAACACCACACCAACATTTATGTGTATCAAACTATTCGTTGTTCCAACATTTAAATTTCCCAAAAATTATCAATTCAAAACAGTCTGTGCAATCATACTCATAATAGAAACAACTTTCCATTCAACATTCCTGTTAAGAAAATGTTGGTCTTTAATTTCTTTTCTTTCCTTTTAAGAATTTAAAGAAAATGCACAACAATATTGCTCGACCTCTATCCCATAATGCATAACTATAATAAAAACATCCATTGTCTTCCAATTTACAATCATTGCCCAATTTAAAATAAGCAAAGGTCTCTTTTAAATATGAACATACTTCCAAAACATGCCTGATTACACACATTCTTCATCATATCAACCAATAATATTTTTCAATGAAACCGCGGTCAATCATAAAACCCGAGCCTCATCACTATCGATGTAACCATTTATAATATGCACAATTATTCAATAATATATGCAAGGCAAACATAACCAATTACACACAGTCACCATTTCCATAATTAGCTATAATATTGATTGGGCCTAGCAAAACCACAGGGGTTTCCAATTTTCAATTAAGACCATGATGTAAAAACACAACGAGTGGAATGATAACGAAAAAATAACATCCCTCGATTGTATATAATCACATGTTCGCAATTGTAACTGTTTAATCAATTTAATCATAGAAAGACGAGATAGGGACTCGAAGAAAACTCCATAATCACTCCACTGATAAACCAAAATTTGACAACCAAGAAGATGCTCGAAGGAAGAAAGAACAGTTGGAGGTTAAAATCAGGCTCTGTTGAAAACAAATGAAGTGAGACAATAAAGAGCGTGCTCATCAATACCACAGAGAACTAGAGGTCTTTAGAGACTTATCAACCACATGCAAAAGATACCCTTTGAACATACACAAAAGTAAGCCACATAGTCTTCTTATTACTCCTAGTCTGGGAAATGGAAACAACAATTAGCCACAAAGGAAAACAACGATGGTTAGCGTAGAAACATTTTGTGCACATATTGTGTTTTACGCTTGTAGAGGAGAGGTGAAGTTAACTGAACTGTGACAGTTACTCAAGAACACACAGAGATATAACCTCTCTGTCCATTTTCTTAAGAGTTGAATAACCTGACATCAATACCAATGAGGATGCATAACACCGAGGTATAACTTATATCACCCCACAACCATACAATATTCATTAACGTTATGTGCACCCTAATACTAAACCTTGGGGTACTTTGGTGAAAGAACAATGAGAATGAGCCCATGACCATGACTCTGGTATGAAGAAAATACACAGCAATCGAATTGCAATCCGAATGCGACTAGATAGGGT
Organism: Picea sitchensis; assembly: GCA_010110895.2. Classification (NCBI taxonomy): domain Eukaryota; kingdom Viridiplantae; phylum Streptophyta; class Pinopsida; order Pinales; family Pinaceae; genus Picea; species Picea sitchensis. Next base: position 69,385 of record SNQJ01S0054623.1, read on the forward strand.
TACACTCATGATTGTTGTTGGACCTCGACCAAGTTTTGAGGAAACCTTGGTCAGGTTTGGACCACTTTTGGACTTCGACAGGCTGGTCGAAGATGGAGTGCACAGGCGGAGCTGAGATCATGGATCTCACCAATTTTGCGGGCTATGTGGACCCAGTAAGGGGTTCTCTAGGGTTGTTTTAATGGGTTTATGGGATCTCGGCCCATGGGGTTTACCCATGACTAGGCCTTATTGTAAGGGATTGAAAAAGTGTAAATAAGTAAGAATGTATTGTAGAATATTAGTGGGTAGTGGCTAAGTGCAAGTAGTTTTGAGCTGCTTTGTGCAACAAAATGTTTATGTATTAAGTCTTTGTGCTTGATAGAGACATTGGCTTGGTGCCTTGACCTAGTTTGGAAGGAGGATTTGGTGCTCACTGCACAGATCTCATGTCCTACGTGAAGCTCAAATTTGTGGATTAGTGCATAGGAGTCACGGAATGTAAGATATTAATGAATAATAAAGAAGACAAAGCAGTTCATGGACGTATCCCCACTCTAGGGTGAACCATGTATATCTTGTGTATTTGGTTTTCTTTGTGTTTTTTTGTTTATGTTATGAATCTACTCAGTGCTTTGGTTATTATGTATGATAGATAGATATGTTGATGCTTAGTGATTTACTTGTGTTAAAGATAAATGAATGATAGATCTAACTCAATGCTATGTGATAAATGGTTGAAGTGCTTAATATTTATTGTTATTGTGTCGATCTATCCTTGGGTATGTTTTGTGAGGTTACTAACATTAGGAAACTAATGCATCTCTCTCTCTAAGTGTTACTAGAATACTCTGCGAAGTGTTGTTATCATAGATCTGTGTCCCAGCTCGGTTACAGACACATGTGTCCTGTAACCCCCCCCTTCTTCTACCTTGGGTGAGAATTTGTCTACTCTGCAGGTGTTTCCGAAAGGGTCGGTAGTTAGGGTTTTTTTAGTGTATTTTTGAAGCGTTGAACCTTGGTTCTGGCCTTATGCCAACAAATTGATTTGTTGTCGGGACATGAAACTGTGATTGCTGGGAACTGAAGTAAAGAAAAGAGAATCTATGTGCGTAGATTTGTTGTTGAAGTGTGCAGTACTCTACTTCACTTGTGAATATCTACGCTAAGAAAGAAATCTGATATGAAGAAAATAGGTAAGATCTTAAAAGAGGTAAAGCTTTGTGCTTTGATAAGAGAAAGATAAGTGAAAATTTTTGTTTCGAAAGCATGAATTTAAGCATGTTTAATAGATTTTGTCCTAGTCTGAAGAATAGGGTGCAGTTGGAAGAAAGAGTTGATTTGAGTAAATTTAATGGAAATGAAGAAATATATGTTATTCCTATGCATAGGAAGATTTTTTGGACTGATAAATGGATGCAGGAACCTAGACATATTTTTTTGCAGATTGCAAGTCCGACACTGTGATCCTAGTGAATAGTACATAAGAAGTTGGGGAACATACAAGAGAAAAACATGATTCACATGTTCTATAATTGCAGAAGACTAGGACATATTGCTAAGGAATGCCCTGGCACAGGTCCTATTTGTCTTTGTTGTAATATTGTCGGTCATGAGGTTGAGGTTTGTCCAAGGATGATTGCTAAAGTTGAACGAATGAACATCAGACAAGAAAACTATGAAGGAAGTCAAGAGACTAAGGGAATGTTAGAGAATCATAAAGAGAAAGAATCGGAGAAAGCTAAGGCTATGTTATTACAGTTGAAATAAATGATGGATGTTCACCAAGATGTCATTTTACTAGAGATCATGAAAGTAAAACAATGCATAAATGCAAGAATAGAAGACTTCGACATAGACTTTGTCTTGGATGAAGAAACACAAGTGAATATTATGACAGAAGACACTTGGGAAATTTTGGGAAAGCCTACTGTGGTACCTTCATTGGGAAGGATATGCTTGTTTAAAGGAAATATGATAATCCTATGTGGAAGAGTTACTAATGTACCTATTACGATTCATGGAACATCGAATGAAGAGGAATTTGAAGTCATTAAGTTTGTTGAGAATAACACCCCTTTCCCACTTTTTCTAGGTAATACTTGGATTGAGAGGGATCATATCAAAAGGAAATCAGAGGAAGAAGCTACAGAAAAGAAAAATAAAGAACTAAGGGATTTCATAGCCAGAAAAATAGACCGAATAATAGAAGAATGAGAGGATAATTCGAAGAAATAGAACAAAGTAACAACGCAGGAGGGACAAAAGGAAAGAGAATTAGTTGTCAAGGTTGAAAGACTGCAAGAAGTTTTGAAGGACCTATCCATTCAAGGAAGAAGTATGTCCACTCAGGAAGTGTTAAGAAAAGGAATATTAACTTCAGACCCTTTGAAGGCACATCAGCAGTGCAAATCCACTGTGCTAAAGGAATATAAGAATAATAATGGAAAGAGGATTCCAAAAATAGTTAGAGAGACTCAGATCCCAGGAAAGAAGGCAACAAAGCTCAATAAAAATAAATCTAAGTTGGAAAATATGCAAGATGCTACAGAGAACATATGGAAGACTTCGCAGACTGGAAACTCGCAGGAGGAAGGTTCGTAGGATTTGAACCTCGCCGGAACAACCAGACCGCGTAGAATGGGACTTCACCCTAGCGAAGCTATATGACCGTTGGAGGTGCCCCGGCCGTTAGAATGACGCTCCAGAATGGTTATAAATGCATTTATGGGCTGATCGACCTCTTTTGGTATGTTGAGATCGCGCCATAATGGATAGATTTACATTGATGGAGGCATCTCTTGGCCGTTGGAAGAATCTGTTACAAATACCCGCTTATTTAACTTATTGGTCACTGCTCCGTGACCACTTTTCGCTACCTATGATTAACTGAGCTAATAGATAATTGTCTAAGTGTCAATTTTTGTTATCTAAATCTAGACCTCGCCATCCCTTTTTCTACCCCACTTGCCCGTTCGTCTACCCCGACCTATCTGTTTAAAAGTGAGAATGTCGGGTGAACCTAGTGAATTAGAGAAGTTTGTTGAGGAGGTCCTGAAGAATATAATGGTCGACAGACCATTATATGAAGGTGTCCAGGCATCGTTGACTAGGGGACTGCAGGCTTCCCTGTTGACTAAATGTCGTTCTGACCGTGTTAACCCCATGACTGAGTAGTGAAGTAAGAATCGCGGCAATATGGCTAATGCAAAGAAGATCATTTCGATCCTACCCAAGTACATTCCCCCTTTGGCTGGCATAGTTAACTGCTACAACATCCCACGAGATTATGAGTACACTCTATTCACCGCGTACATTCTGACAGGAATACGCATAGTCGGGAGTCATTTAGGACAGATTCCACTACTGAAGAACAATGACTTCAATCTAGGATACAGGAGGAAATATGTTATTCTAGTACCCCATTGTTACTTGATGAAGTCAACTGGGAAGAAGCCTCACATCATCTCCCATCCATGGATTAAGGGACTGACACAGTCCATCTTGTCAAATGTGATGAAGATTCCCCATTTTGGCTGCCACCAGGAGGTTAACGCTTGCATTAAACTCCTCTTATTGTGCTATCATGGCGGATACATGTGGCTCAACCAGAGGATTACTATGGATCTGACATTGATCCACCAGGTTATAGGCTTAAGCATGAAGGAACCTAACCCTCAACAGGTTTATCCAGGGAAGGCCTCAGACTACTCCCTCGCACAACACATCAAGGAATCTTATGGTAAAGTCAAAAAAGGAAAGCGAGGTTACAAGGTAGCCTCTATCTAGGATGGCGAAGTGGGCCTCGTGTGCCAACTCATAGCTGGAAAGCTTGTAAGGAAGAATCAACCCACACAGGTCATCGGGTTCATGGTGGACCTCACAGGAAAATGTGTGGAGGGCATGCAAATAAACTAATCGAGCTACCTAGTCAATGAACTCGAGAAAGATTGTCGTGAAGCTCAGGATTTGGGATATGAATTTGCACTTCAGCTGGCTGATTATTTTGATCACATTTGTCGCTTGGAAAATTCCTGAAGGATCCACCTTTCCGAAGATCTAACCATCGGATCCGTTGGATGCTAGGTTTTATACCTTGTTGTACACCAACAACATGACGAAGCAATGGCAGTCCAACGCTATGTTTCATGCATATTATTAGCAATTGAAGGTTTCCATTGAGTCATTTCCATGCATGACACTGCACACCCTTCACTAGTACAGACTAATAGCTAAGTTCTTTGCAAATCCACATTTCATCTATATCATTGCGCGTAGAGATGAGAACAAGAAAGAACTATAGTCATACTACAAATTGACATATGAAGACATGGAGAAGATAAAAAAGGAGTGGTCGGAGGAATTTTTGGCACCTGTCGTCGATGCAGAACTCTTCGACACTGACACCATAGGAAGCTCCATGGTCACCCAAGTTTATCATGTCCTATAGACTAGTGGGACGAAGAAGAAGAAGAAGAAGGAAGAAGTCCAGGATGTAGAGACCAATGAGGAGAACAACGCCTCTGAAGAAAATGGATCTGGCTCACTAAGAGGAGGAGGAGACGAAGAAGATGGACAAGGAGGAGGGGATGAGAAAGGAGGAGATGAAGCTACACCACTAGAATACCCCCCTACTGGGACAGTCACACCATAGAAGAGGAAGGTTTCTCCGCAAAAACCTTCAGCAAGAAAGAAGACGTGCACTATTAAGCCCCAGTTAGAAGCAATGCTCATGGAGGATGATATCAGTTTATTATGTGGATCTATGGAGGATGCTACCGAGGATATCTTACAGAGATATGGAGTGAAGAAGGAAGAGCTATATGGACGGATCGAGAAGGAATTAAAGGAAGTAAAACAAGCTATTTGTTTGGTCCATGTAGTACCTACTATGCCCTCCTCATCAGAGATTGCAGAATTGGGGGATGAACCAACCCAATTGAGAAGACTTGCAGATGCGACAGAATCTCGACTTCAGAAAGTCCAAGAAGAGAAGGAGAAGGATAAATAAGCCTTGAAACAAGAGAAATATGAATTCTTAGAACAATTATGAGTAGTGTGGTACAATGTAGCCGCCTACGAAAGTAAAAGAGAAGAGTTCTAGGCGATGCTCCAGGAGGAGAAATCCCATCTACAAAGAGAAAAGGAGAAGTTTCTCACAGAACGGGCCGTGGTCAAAGAGGTAGTGTGTAAAGCATGTCATTTTGTGCCAGGCTTGGAACAGGAGGAACATGAGTCATTTGAGGCTCAATTGGTGAATCTTTTTGAGACCATCCAACAACTTCAAGCCAGGATAACAGAGTTGGAGGTTCAAGCAGTGCCAAGCACCCCAGAGGAGGTGTGTGACCAAAGGGAGGAAATCGCTAAGAAAGCAATAGGAAGGATAAGATCCCTTGCCTCAGAGTGCAAAAAATTGAGTGATATAAGCACACAAACATACAAACACCTCGTCGAGGACCCAGAGCTAAGAAATATGGAAGCGTAGTTATAGGAGTCACAACAACAAGCATTCTCTATGAAGGGGTAGATGAATCTGCTCACTGCGGTTGAAAGAATGAAAATATCCCAGGAGCAACGCTAGTACAACAACATATTTTTTCCATCCAAATCAGGGTAATGGAAGTCACGTAGAAGTTTCAACCTGTGCAGGACGATGCCTACAAGGTGTTTGAAGAGATTGAAGGACAAGGCTCGTAATTGGACCTAGTGGTTACAATAGTAGAACAACGCCTGGAAGCGCCTATTACAGATCAAATGATCTAGGAGCTCACTGAGAAAGAGGCTCAAGCGAAGCAGCACGTTTAGGTAGCTTGAGTTAATATTGATGCCTTCGAAGCAACATTGACCAGAACTGAGTGACTCGGGACAAGTCACAGGTGAGTGTTGGGGGCTTGTTGGCTCTCGTCCTAGTTTTGAGGAAACCTTGGTTAGGTTGGATTGCTTTTGGACTTCGCCAGGCTGTTCAAAGATGGAGAACCCAGGCATATTTGAGATCGTGTATCTTACCAATTTTATGTGGACCCAATAAGGGATTCTCTAGGGATTTTGCAATGGGTTTACGGGATGTCGGCCCATGGCGTTTACCCATGATTAGGCCTTATTGTAATGGATTGAAAAAGTATAAATAAGTAAGAATGTATTGTAGAAGAGTAGTAGGTAATGGCTAAATCCAAGTAGTTTTGATCAGCGTCGTGCAACAAAATGTGTATGTATTAAGGATCTATGATCGATAGAGAAGTTGGCTTGGTTCCATGACCTAGTTTGGAAGGAATTTTACGAGGAAAATCTCTCTATGGCTAGGGTGAACCACAACAGACAGGTATGACTGCAGAAATCAACTCAATTCCAGCCTATGCTATATAAATCAATGTGCAAGAAAGATAAGAAAGAGGCCTACCTTGCCCAAACATTTGATGATGTCCATTGTTGAGCACTTCAACTCAAAGCTTTATACCTGCAACAAGTTCTCAACAAAAAAGAAAAGAAAGCATATAGTGATAATATAAAAGGTTAGCACATTAGATAGCATAATCCATTAATATACAAAACAAACATCCCCATGGATAACAATTCATATATTTGCAAGACATCAATTGGACAGGAAAGGAGTATTTATATTAATAAATGATCAATAGAAGAGAAAACATTACAGACTTTCGTATCGACACGGTTCGGAAACAAGAAACCGAGTTCCTTCCAACTGGGCCTCCACCACTTCAATCCTCCACTAAAGGCATACTCATATAAGGGAGACAAAGAAGTTCTCCATCAATAAGGGAAGATATTGGGGGATGAACATTGTGTTCAGACTTAAAAGACAAAGGGATGTAGACTCAATAATTAAGTAATAATTTCTCGAGAGTAACTTTTCTCTCAAAGTTGAATTCTCTCTCCTTTTCCATAGCTCAAAATTAGCTTCTTTATAGCCTTCAACATGCAACTGAAGGGCTGAGTCAAAACATTTATAGTATATGGAAGGCCAAGGATCAGAGATCTCCTGTCATGACATGGAAACCCAACATTTAATTTTGATTTTTTGGCACAAATCCTGATGTACGCAAGTTGTAGTGGAGAAGCCAACATATACGTATGTTGTATGACTTGCAAGGTGCGTACAAGTGGAAAAATATTTATTTTTGTCTCTAGATTCATTAATCAAGGAAAGTAAGTTTGCATATGGAAATGGAGTAAGGCCCACTCTGCAAGATTGCACAGGGTGAGAAAAATCTTGCTCTAACATATGCCCCCTAATGTGTGAGGTCATAGGAGTATCTGCGATGGCCAAAATACATTATAAATAACCTAGAAGTGGAGTGGTAGAGAACCAGCTGGACGAACTCAATTGCTCATTACATTCTGTACTGACTTTGCATACATGGATACCAAGAATACACTGCAGATCCATGTGAAAATATACCAAACAAGTGTCTGTGACAATGAAATAGGCAAATACAAATGCGGTTACATGCCAATAGCTGTCATAGTCACTAACAAGGCCCATTAAAACTAGTCTCAAACCCAATATGAAGATATATGTATACCATGGAGTACAATATGATCTCCCATGATCACTGAATTCATATAGGTACTGGTCCAATGAAAAGGAAGAAACAACTTAGGAAAGCTACGAACTCAAAGTGATGTCTTCAAGTATTCTACACAATCTTCCAACGATGCCAGTCTACATCATGTGAATAAATGAGTTGAGGTTGAACACAATGAGACATTGTTTTATTACCGGTCATTGATGTATACCATTAAGAAACGTGAGACAACCTACCGATAATGAAAGTAGGTATCAAGGCACCAAGTAAATTCTTACAAGTGTGAATAGAGGATTCGGTTTCAAACACCTGAAGAATCCATCGATCAAGAGACATTGATGTATTCCCAGCTTTCGATGGCGAGAGAGCCTGCCACTAATGACGACAAGTCTCAAGACACTCATAAGACTCTAGGTCCCATTTCCAGATAATGGGTTGATGTCGATGGAAGGAGACCCATTGAAAGGAGAGTGTTAAGGCATCTCTCATCAGTCAACACAAAGTACAAAGCAGGAGCTTCATGATTTGGTGGGAATCAGATGAAGAACAAGTTCATGAACCAACGACCATGTGTGTCTTTCGCATGTGCCCAGTGCAAGAGGTACACGAAAAAGACCCTCTGAATAACATTCAATGATGAAAATTGTTAACAAAGGTGAGGAAAACACCAATAAGGCTAATGGAATCCAAGACACTGCACAAATCCCAATGTGTGAAAAGGTGTCTTGTCGTTGAACACAAGGGAAACCACCCAGTCAATGACCAATGATGAAAGGTCAACTATTGGGTTCAAGGCTACCTACCAATGATGAAAGTAGGGCCAGGGTGCATGATAGGACTAAAGTATCATGTGACTCTAAGACTAATTGAGGGTATGGCCAACATGCAAAATCAAGAGTTCTGAGGAGTGGCTGACACAGGTTGATAGAATTCTTTTGAACAAGAGCATGAGACATATGGTGGAATCTGGCAGCATAGACCCAATGATAAAATCATGAGATGCAAGAGGCATCAATGAAGTTCTCTGTAGGGACTGGAAGAGTAACTAGTCAGTAGAGAAGACTCAGTAACAAGCTTAGCTTCCTAAGGCCATGCTAAACCCAAAATTATGATGAATGGACTCAAATAACTTTTTTCTCTGTTCAAAGGCGACACGACTACTGCCGATATAAGATAATACTCCCTTCCCACCCATATTTTTTTTTATTTTTCATAACAAACGAATGTTATGATACAAAGCAGGAAATGAGTGTCACAAGTAAGAAAAACTAGTTCTAGGAGTGGAACATACCTATGCTCAATGCAAGGAAATGCATGTGGGAGATGGACACACAGGGGATGTTCCCTCCTAGGTATAAGGTGTCAAATTAGGAAGGATATAAACAAGGCTCTGCTTGGTTGAGGATGCAAAACTGCTGAGGTAGACAGTTTATAACGCAAAGTGAGAACCGACTATAGGCTCAATACTGCAAGAAAGGGAATGAGATGCAAACACAACATAATGCCAAAAATTTCCTTTTCATGTCTTTTAGTCTACTTGGTGTGAAAAAGGGGTAAACTTGTGCCAAGTAGATGTCTTTTCAAATCCAATTTATGAGTGTGAAAATGACAAGTTCACTTGGCGATATTTTCTATTTTTGGTAACGAGTCGAAAAAGAGATTAACTAAGACACATGATCTTTCAAATCCAATTTAATGAGTGTGAAAGGGACAAATCACTCAGAAATATTTTTTCTTTTTGGTAACAAGTCGAAAAAGATCTTAACTAAGACTCATGATCATTCAAATCCAATTTAATGAGTGTGAAAGGGAAAAATCACTTGGAAATATTTTCTCTTTTTGAACGAGTCGGAAAAGATCTTAAATTGGACTCGTTAGGGAGATACTAGGTGGCAAGTCACATGGGAGGCCAAGGATCCCATGCAGACGTTCTGTGGAATGTCTGAATCGTACAAAGAAATGCCACAAGCTTTGGAAGACCCAAAAGTATCCATGTCGAGGAGGACAAAGTGCTAACGAAGGTTATCATCTCTGTGATATATCGGATAATGTCTCTGCCTAGAAAATACATAGGCGTAGGCATTGGATACCCCACAAGACCATCCCAATCAAAGGGAACCTCATCAAGACTTGGAGGGAGAGAAATATTTAAGAGTAAAACGCTCTCTTGTTCAGAAGGTGAAGTAATAGAAATGCTAAGGACATGGCCTAGAAGGTATAGAACCAGAACCAGAAGAGAGGGATCGACCAAAAATTGCATTGGCACGACCACTTCCTTAGACTTATCACTCTCCAAGAGAAGAGGGGTCGATTGAATATTGCATCGATATGACCAATTCCTCAACCATTGTTTGAATAGGATGCGAGACAACAAGGTCAAGAGGTGTGTCACCCCAGAAACCAGGAGTGTTGTCGGTCGAAGATTGCATCGACACGACCATTGGTTGAACAAGATGTGAGATAACAAGGTCAAGAGACACATCACCCTCAAACATAAGAGAGGTGTCAGTTGAAGATTGCATCGACATGACCACTGTTTGAACAACATGGGAGACAACAATATCAAGAGACACATCACCCCTGAACATAAGAGAGGTGTCATTTGAAGATTGCATCGACATGACCACTGGTTGAACGTGATGTGAGACAACAAGGTCAAAGGATGCATCAACCCCTAAAGGAAAAGGGGTGTCAACCAAATATTGCATCAACATTACTGTTTTATCAACCAAATAAGGAACAGAGTGTGGGGAAACCATAGACGACTCAGAACTTGAAGGGCCCTGAAGTGAGAACCAAGCTTCCGGTATCCTGGCAGTAGCATGACACAAACGAGTAAGGTGATTTCCTTCGCAAGTCCTGCAAAGGAATATGGACTTACGTCTGAAACGTATAGGCTTCTTAATCATTTGAATTCCCCCAGCATAACTTGCAGTGGCTGATGACATGCTCCCAACATGAATTGCAAAGGCTAGTAGAAAATCTCCAACATGACTCACAGAGGTTGGCAATGGGTCGCCAACATGAATAGCAGAGGTTGGTGATGTATGTGCAATGTGACTAGTAGTGACTAGACATGTTCCCCCAACATGAGTACTAGCGACTGGTTGCAGGTCTTCAACATGACTTGCAAAGGTTGTCGACCAATCTCCAACATGACTAGCAGAGGTTGGTGATATAATGCGAGTGTGGCATGCAGTGACTGGACTTGTGGTGGTGGTTGATTGTGGCATTTGATACCAAGGTCCAGGGAAAGATTGGTTTTGAGAAATTGCAGGCCAAGAAGGGTTCTGGTATACACCATGGCCCTGCTCGGTAGGATAGTATCCTACTCCATATTGATTCATAACAGGTTGTAAGGCCATCATCACCGAGGAAGTTGCTTGCAAAGAGGAAGCGACATGACAAGGGTTACTCATGTGAGGATATATGTTTCCCCTGGATGAATGAACTTCGTAAAGGGGGTTTCCCATACTATAAGAATGAATCCCTCTAGATGGAACACCAAAGGATATATAGAGGTCCTCCATGGGAAAAACGTTTGCAGGAATCAACATAGCGAAAGAAGGATAGGTGGACGGAGTGTAATAAGTCGAATGACTGCCCATTTTAGCACTTGCTCCTAGAACAATGGATTCATAGGAAGGAAGATTCCAACCTCCTACCGTAAGAGGCATTTGAAGGATATCACTCCCAGCAAATGGAGAGGGAGAATAATAATCATCATGCCCCCAGACCCAAAACTTGTATTCGCATAAGGAGGCAAAATATAGGATGGAAAGTGAGAAGACATATCAACAAGAGAATGACTAGAGACTCAAGGCGTGAACTTAGTATCATATTTTTGCATACCATTATTAGAAACAGGAGGATTCATTCCCATGAACTGAGTGGACATCATGGGGGGGGGTAGCAGTAAACGAGGGAGCAAAAGGAACTTCACTGTCCATGATAATCAAGGCTCAATATAGACTCCTAAGGCCAACTAGTAATCAAAGAGAACACCAAAAGTCAAATGGAAAATATGCATGAAAATAGGGTAAAGTGGCTAAGTGGCCTCCCTCCCTAAAGAAGGTATGTCTCGCCCAAGAGGGGCCTGAGACTCCCTGCTAAAGATTTGAGGTAATAGAATCGGTTATAGGGGCCCTCGTGGGTGTTATCGGACTAATCGGTAGGTGCAGACACTAACAGATCTACCTAGATCCACCTAGATCTAGAACAAAACACACTAGAACATGACGATTTCCTTAAGTTTTAGATATTGAATTTACTAACTAAAGAGGGATGAGTGACATACCGTTTAAATGTCGCTTCCTCTCGCCATCGCCATCCTAGCTCCGTTCCAACGCTCATACAATGATGAACCTACAAAAGAACACAACCAA